>JAPKID020004440.1:0-11679 GCA_026931265.2 Tropidonophis doriae
CCTCCGCCCCATCTCCTCCTCCCTCTCTCTCACAACCTCCTCTTGACTCCTACTCTCCAATTCCTCCCCTGTCTCCTATTCCTCCCTAGAACCAAAATTTTGGTCATAAAAATCCTGCGCATCTAACACATTTTAAATTCTTATCTTTTGAGTCTGCCATGTAATCAGAAGTCCTTCAGCGATTAGTCATCTATATAATACATTATTTTTCATCAACTGTGTAGTCAGAAAGGCATATTTCCTTCTTTGCTCATGCACCCTTCTAGGAGTCTGCTGTAAGGTAATCACTTCTTTGCCTTTATACACCAGGGGCACGTCTCTTGCTTTTTTATAAACCTCATCTTGAAATGTTTTTTTAGCAAAATGAATATGTAGCTCTCGAGGGAGGTTATGTCTCCTTGCATAATTGGTCTGGATTCTATAGGTTTCATCTAGATCAGCCTGTATGTCCTCAATCTTCCTCTGCGTAGCTTCTGCCAGCAGCGTGACCATGACTTCCGCCACATTTTCCTCCTGTTCCTCTGCTATATTTTGAAAGCGGAGATAAAAAGAGGGCCTCTCCATGCCTAACGACACCACTTCCTCTTCCATTGATCTGTTGTATCGCGCTTGAAATTGTTGATCCCTCTCCATCGTTCTCAATTTCTGCTCCATCACTTCTGATTTCCCTTCAACCTTCAGCAATCTTTGTTCACTATTATCTAGTTTTGCTTGAATGTCCGTTATTCTATCCCTTACCTCGTTGAGATTTCCTCGCAAATCATTTATTTCTTCTTTCATTTCATCATGGTTACCACAGAGCGTATCTTGAGTTTTCATCAATATATCTTGAATTGCCTGCAACGCATTTTGAATACTTTGCATTGATACTGGCTTTTCTCCTGCCATTGAATCTACTGCCTTCGATGGAGCCGGAGAGGAAGTGCCAGTCATAGTTACAGGAGGGGCTTTTTTTACCAGTCCTGATTGTTGAATTTGTTGCCATCTTCACTTGGTCAATAAACTGCCACCACAGAGGCATATAATATTTCAGTTCTTGAGCTTCCTATCCTATCTTACTTTCCGCTACACCTAAAAAGGAGGAGAAAAAGGAAAAAAATGGAAGAAAAAAAGGGGGGGCAAGAAAGGCCACGGGGGGACGGGACACCTTCAAACTTATAGTTCATCGACTTAACATCCCCCCATAGGTCATACCCGTCACAACAGATTATATTAAGAAGGAACAAATAACAGAGTCCAGCGTGCCACCAAGTCCAGGAGGACAATATTTTCAACAGTCCTACTTACTTCCGCTTGCTGGTAAGCCACTTCTATGAACTCAGTCCAAACAAGCCAGCAGTCATAAGGTTAATATCAGCCTTTGTCTAAGCTCCTCCCCGATAGCTTTCACTCCTCCCTTCAATGACTCAGCCAAAATTCACCATTGTTCTCACGAAGTCCTTTTGCTTCTTTCCACTTGTCACACGCCCAATAACTCTTTATATCACTAGTCTGGCTCCTCGTTTCCCAAAGGCAGATACGCTCCTCCACTCTGCTTTCCAAGCTCTCCCATCCACCAGAGAGGCTGCCAGATCAACGTCTCCTTAAATCCTGGCTCCGTGTCCTTTCAAATAGAGAGTCGCTGCTGCTTCCGTAGATTCAGCATTCAGACGTCTCTCACAACAGTCGTTGAAAGGAACAGTTCATGCTAAGCCAACGGGACTGCAGTGTCTTCCCTCTCTCCTCGCCTCACCATACTCCTCATACATCCTTACTGCAGTGCAGTCCGCAGCTTCTGGGCAGCCATTAAAAAATGGCTGCCTGAACCGCCGTTCGGACCTCGGGGGGATAAACACCAAAAACCATGTCGCCGATGAAGTTGCTGCTTCAGGTCCGTGACCGTGGTACCCCCTCTCCTTTGCAGACCCTATCGTGGTCCACAACGGCCGTCTTCAGCCGCAGAAAACGGAGAACTTCGGTGGGTTTGGAGAAACTCTCCTTCCCCCTGCCCCCTGCGAAGCCCTGCCTCTTCCTCTGGAAATCCCCTCTTGAAGCTATTAGGACACTTTCATACCACCACCATTTCCAATTATGTCAAAATCCTTTCATCCCCATTTATTCCAACAGAACTAATTAGTGCTGGCCTCCTCAGTCAATATCCTAACTTCATTTGGGGGGCATTTGTCTGGCCATATAACTCCTTTACCCTTCAGAAAAGAATTGAAGTATCAAGGTCTCATTATCCTTAAAAGGTAGAGCCCAGAAGCTGAAAAGCATGCTGAGCACTTCTTTGCAAATGGGAAATTGATTACTGTACCCATAAGTTCCATGTAGCTGTAAGTGTTATAGAAGCAAGGTCAGTTTCTGACAGGCGTGCCATTTTTTCCCATTTTCTGCAGAGGTGGGCTCGTTAATGTGCACATACATTAACGACAGGTAGGTGAATGCCTTCCTCGCTTTCGCGTGACTTCATACAAATTGCAAATCTTCTAAGGCAGCTGTGGTGTGTAAAGTAAGTGAGGCGCAGCCATCAGCTGTGCCGCGAGTGGAGAACAACACAAAAGAGTGAGATAAAACAGGCTAGCGTTGGGGCAAGTGAGCAGGCCCAGCTGCTGGTCGGAAATACTGGTTCGCCTGAACTGGTCCAACCAGGCAACAGCCCACCTCTATCATTCTGGCTTGCTATTCCCCCTCCTTGTATTAAAGAAACAGAGTGAGCATTGGAGGTCAAATCTTTTATCTCTGGAAATAGGCAACTGTTTCTCCTAGCAATGTGAACAGACGCTCGGAACCATGCTGTGGGTTGGTTGGGTTTGTATAGTATATGCAACAGTGCTCAAGTCATTCATTCAGAGGCACTTTTTAGAGATTTAGGCTTTCCTTAACCTTAATGGATGGCTTTGGTCTTCTGGACCAAGACAAGCCTGTGTAAAACAGGTACTTTACTACCAATAAATGAGATTTCTTAAAATGAAATATTTTAATTCTTTTAAGCCCAGAGATGTACGATTTATTTTTCCTTTTGAAGACACTGAATGGGACCCGTGTCTGGACCAATGTTTTGAAGAACTGAATAGAAGCTAGCTATAAAAATCCTAAAGGAAAAGTAAATTCCCCTCCCTTGTCATTTTTGGCAGTGTGAGAAGTGCTTTATCAAAGAAAGAAAAGGTAGTATGCTTATATTGGTTAAAATATTTGACAAGGATTTGTGAAACTCCTTATGTTTAAGGAGATAGTAGAACTAATCGGAAGAAAGATGAATTTGTCCCTTTTCCCCCTCCCAGCAAAGATGGTTACAGTAATTCAGGGGTGTCAAACTCGACTTCATTGAGGCCGACATCAAGGTTGTTTGACCTTGGGGGACTGGGGTGGGTGTGGCCAGGATGGGCGTGGCTAGCTCAACATCATTTGTGTCAGAGACGCCTTGCTGGCCAAGCGATAAATGGGCTCCTGAGCTGTTTTTGGCTGTGATGGCCTCCTGCAACCCTCTGCCAGTGAAAACAGAGCTCAGGAGGGACACGACCCTCCCAAACACTGTTTTTGCTGGCAGAATTGCAGAGGGCCGTCACAGTCCAAAACAGCTCGGGAACCCATTTTCTCTGGCAGAGGCACCGTGGGCCAATCCTTCCCTATTTCCAGGGCTGATCCGGGCCTTCAGTTTGACACCTCTGCAATAATTGGATCAGAGGCCCAAGAGGGCTGGAGGAAGATGAAGTAGCCTATTGCAATAGTAGTGGGAATGTTGAGTTTGCCCGCTTGAACTCCTTAAATAAGTGTAGGAATAGCTCCCCTCCTGAAAAAGAAAAAGGAATCTGAGACTGAAACATATTCAATGTTTAGTCCACAAAAATAATAAGTCATTAAAAAGAACTGAAAGGTTTGGAAAAACTGTCCTGTGTAAGTTATATAAACTTCAAATGGAAAAAACAGACATTTTACAAATATAGCATGGAACAATTAATATACAGTTTTTCTACTATTATGATTCATCTTGAGTATTTTTCTAGGTATGACATTAGGTCACACATACAGTAACTGAGATTTGTCATGTACAATTGTTGAAGTCTGTCTAATATGGAAGTGTGAAAAGTGTTATTTATTTACATAACAGTCCACTACTAGAGATGCCAATATTTTACTTCTTTAATACTGAATGACTGAAAACAAACTTGGCAGTAATTAACATTATCTGTAATGACATCTTCTTATGGTTTACTTTTCAATATCAGTCTAGTAGATCTAGACTGTAAGTATTGCTGGTTAAAGCTGCATTATTATGAAAAAATAATCTTGAGTATATTGAGCAAAGCTTTCCATGTAGAATACAAGATAAAGTTAAGACCATTTTAGCAAGTTTGGTTTACCACAATTGTAATATTTTTCTCAAGCTATTTCATCAGTATTTGTGGAGTACATAATAAGGGAGGGGAGAAGCACCTTTAGTGAAAAAACTAAGATTACTGTTATTATGCCACCAAAGTCACAGCTGCCACGGTGACTGGAAGGACAGGTTTCTCTCCAGAAGTCTCTATTCTTGGAGGACATAAGTTGCAAGGAGAACCCCTCACTATATTGCTGCACAAAGGACTGGACTCTGTAGGGACTGGAATAGAATGCTTTTGCTGTGCTTTCTCTGGGTATGCTCCCTTTTCTTGATTTTTTATGAGTGTTGATTGCTCTTGAGTTTTTACCGCACCTCTGTTTTTTGGCCTAAAGCTATGATGGTGCTGCCGACGGTATTCATGTCGGGAGTGACTCTTCGGATTGCTCTGCTCAGACTCATCACCAGGATTTTGGGGTTTGAGAGAACCATTGATTCGAAAGCTATGGTAGTGTGCATGAAATCTTCGTCTCGGACCTGAAGGCACATTCTGTCCAGGAAGAAAAAAGAACATAAGGACTCATTTCAGTGCAATCTTTTTTGGTAATTTTTAGGTTATTTCCGGGTGGTTTTAATAGAATGTGGGTTTTTAGCACAAGGTTTTAGCTTCAATTGTTTTTAATTTTATACCATTGTATTTGTATGTATGTGTTTTCCCTTGTGCGCCGCCCCGAGTCCCTTGTGGAGATGGGGCCGGATAGAAATCTAAATAAAATGAAATGAAAAAAAAAATGAAAAATTTCAGTTCAGTTTGATAAACGTTGGGTGGGATTATTATGTCTACCAAAGCATATCTTATATTATGCATGTCAGCACCACAGTCATTGAAGCTGTTTTAATGATGCCATCAACTTTGCTGCCTCTGCTGGCTGGAAGTATAAAATCATATCCTTCCCCAATTCCTTCTTGGGGGAACTGGGGCGGGTTGGGAGATAAAAAATAAGCTAATTATTGGCGATTTGGTTGAACTGCTACCACTGTAATTGCATTCCTCTAGCAGACAGACAAAATGATGCTGGGCTTGGCTTAGCTCAACTTTACCATGTTTTGGAAAAGGAAACATTTTCAATGTTCGGTATTTGGTCCAGGAATGGATGCAGTTGGCACACAAGATAAATTTGTGAAACCTGGCCATGGTTGCCTATCTGCTCTTTTAACAGGATTTATTGTTTCTAAGAGGATCCCAAATTGATTAGTTAGGGATGAACTTATAGCCATCTGTGAATAAACCTGGACATAACAACACTATAGCCTATACCGAAACACTTTCAGAATGATAGATGGTTTTCCAAAAGAATAAAGTAAAACATCATTAATTCATTGTTCTGGAGAGATTTCATCATCTAGATAGGGTTGGTATTTAAGTGAAAGACAGAAAAGGGTTTATATATGGATGTGAGATTAAGCCACCATTATGATTTCTTCAATTCATTAATCAATGCAGCTCACAATAAGGCTCATTTTGGACTGAAAAAGAATATATATTTTACTCATGTTAAATTTTAAGAACATAAGAATTAGCTGAAAGTTATCACATAAATCCACAGGTGTTGCAGAATCTAGAATCTTTTAATAATACAGCATTTAAAGGAATTTCTGAATCTGTGAAGAAATTAACCTGATAAAATATCTTGACTATGTGTCTTTAAAATGCTTCTCATACAGTTGTAAATTTTTAATTTTATAATTTTTATGCTGATTTACAGACAAAACTTTTTCCTTGGCCTTTACCTGTTTATTTGTTGAAATTACATGAGAAGAGGATTCTGTAACCGGGAGAACTTGGCTTACACCTTTAGTTATTCCTATTTTGTGATCAGAAGTCTTGGCAGAAGTCTGATTAGAATATTTTTGGTTATACGTATTTCGCATGCTGGTCACTGATTTGGAAATTTCTGATTGAAGGAACATACTGGATGGTGTTCTAGAGGAGTAATTGTTTTTTGGATGGAAAACTACAAAGGAAAATGCAAATTTTATCATATAACATATTGACATGAATTCCAGAAAAAATAAACCAAAGGCAGTATATACATTATATTTATTAGCTATGAAAATGGTTCTAACAAGCGTTTTAAAGCGCAATTAACAAAGAAGCTGAGACTTTACTACAACTTACTTTCTCCACACTGTAATATCTGCATTTTTAACTGTTCAGTGTCACAGGAAAAGCGGGCAGCTCTACCCAATTCTTCATCATATTTACGTTCACTTACAAAGTGCTACAATGAAGGGAAAAGTAACATAAATAGCCTCACATGATTAAATAACTAGAAAATCACATTGAAGTCTAATGTGTTGAACAAAAGCATTTTACGGAGATAAGTGTTCCAATCTTAGAAAGTCTGGATATTGTTTATATTTTTTTAAATGCTATTGTAAAATCTGATTCAGAAACAGTAGTACAATAAATTCTCACATTTGATAGAGGGAGTGCTTGTCACTGGGAAAAAATAACTACAGTTATACAAGGGAATTAAGCATGAAGCTGAAAAGAAAAAAAAACATTGCAACTTTAATAGAACTGGAAAGAAAAGCAGGAATATTACTATGCTTATATGAATCGGAATACTGTTATTACTCTTGCTACAAAACACAAGAGGGATAGCAGTTTTAAGTAAGACGACGTTGTTAAAAAGCTAGATTTATACTTTGAGCCTTGTGATGAGAACCCGTAGCTCTAAGTGCTGAAATAGAGAGGCATTATTTGTATACAGCTATACTTATTTAAAAAAAAAAAAACCTTTTAAAGCTAACCTTAATTTCAGCTCGCAATTCAGCCAGCTGAATCTCGGCCATCTGACTTGCCAAATCTGTTAGTCTCTTTAATTCTTCAGCTTTTTTCTGACGTGCAGTCAAAATATCCACTGTCAAAGAAAAAAGACAATGCCAAATATTAAATGCTCTTGTGGAAGAGATAACCACTATGAAAAATTAAGTGACCCCTCAATGCATGAAATTACTTATTTCTTATATTACATCATCTATATCTTGCCTTTCTCAAGAGTGGGATTATTCCCCTCACCCCCAATGCTATGTTAACAGTTTTCCATTCACCCTGGGAAAATTCTAGACTTTCTCTTTTCTACTGCAACTTCCAGGAATGCCTTTTCCCAATAAAAGTGAATGATTTAAAAGAGAGGCAGGAATCATCCCAAATCTGTTGGTGCAGTATTAGAAACCAATTTTATCAGTCCTCTGTAATAGCCTATTAATCTCAATTTTCTGCCAGTGTTGGCTTGAACATCTTTAGCAAGCATTACTTGATTTTTTTTTAATTTTCCATATGAAAAATATGGATTTATATTTTTATCTTATTAATTTAAACCACATTGCCTAGTAAGATTCATAATAGTGGACCTGTACACACTATCATGCATCTAAATTCATTGGAGAAGTCAATGATGTTAGGAATGGTTAGTGGAACAAGGGGAAAACAAAGAACTCACTGGCTTCATAACATCAAAACGGATACAAAGATGAACATCCAACAACTGAAAGAAAGTGCTCTACAGGGTAGCATTGAGAGCACTTGCCTCCAAGTTGCCAAAAGTTGAACATGAATGGATGGTTAAAACACCAACACTTTTGTCAATTAAAGAAAAAAGTGGGAAGAAAGGACCCATCTTCACTGTTGGAAATATTTCATTGTTTACTCTCCAGTCAATGGTAAATTCCAAACACCCAACTGTTGAATGTACAGCAACCAAATTATTCTTCAGTCTCTGCAACATTAGCTGGGGAAATTTATGGCCAAAGTGAAATGTATATGATCTTCAAAGTTATTTTTGAAATAAACTTGAGCATTTTAATTTTAATTTCTACTTACTGGCTTCTTGCTTAACCTTGTCGACTTCTGTCATTAAAGCCACTTCCTTGTCGATGATACTAAAAATGGAAACATTTTAATTTAGGACAATATTAATAAGAGGTTTTATTAATTATGTCCTTCAAAAAGATTTTCAAACAGAATTTATAGTAAGAGTTGTGAAAAATACTGCTTTCTAAAGAAAAATAATTTATATAAAAATTTAAGAAATCAACTTTCTTTTTGCTTCAGATTCATTAAAAACATTGCTTCATTATAACAGATCTAGTTCTTTCTGTATTAGTGTATAGATCCACCATTAAACCATTACAAACAAAACAAGTAAATGCAATCTGGCTAATAACAATGCTTTTGACCATATGTTCAGTTATTTGTATTAGTGTTACATTCTTATATATGATCCTTAAATGCACTAGACATGGACTTAAATAAAATCATGTCAGTATGTCAAATGAAGTCCCTATCAAAGGGTTTAATCATTGTTCATTTTTATAATGTTAATGAGACTCTATTATAGCTACATTGATGATGCCACAATATAATTCATTTTTTAAACATAAGGTTAAACATAGTAGTATATTTTCTACCAACCGAACATGGTTTCATCTTCTCTGCTGATGGTTCATTTAACCTGCTAAATGGGATTTTAGAAACTTCAAAATTAGTCCCTTCCAGCTGTTATTCTTTATTCTAAAAGTATATCCTAATATAAAGAAATATGGAAAGTAGTAACACGTTGGACATTTATTGATCTACATGACATATTTTGCTGTTGCCCAATTCCCCACCCGATCTATGAGTTAAAAGGAAACACTATATACTGTATTGCTATATATTGCTAAATACTCAGAAAAATGCCACATTGATGCATCTTTTTCTTCACTATAACTCGAGGATCAAAAACATCCCAGAATCCTCTGGGCTTTGACAAAATGTTTCTTCCACTGATGCAGTTTCAGTTTGTAAAATGCTTTGTGCTTTGGGACATGGATTGTGTTTCATTAAATTACCCTTTGCTGTTTAGAACATCTTGTTTTATGGATTGACTTAAACACACTGCTTAAACAATTTATACAACTGCCAATGTCTCCCTGTAGATGGCACTCTATACATATTAAGTAGCATGATATTGTACCAAGATCATTCATACAATTATTACATTAGCAATTTAGCAGCAGTGGGCAACTGGTACCCTTCTCCAGGACACTCTTTTTAAGAAACCTTTGAACGTTTAAAAGTCTCTCTCTTTGTAACTTAGAATTCACCAGGAAGGCATGGAAATTTATAACAGACAGATTTTTTTTTAGATGGCAAAATAAGTAGGTTACAGGGCAATTGAACATTGTAACTTTAGTTGGGTGGCACTTGATTCCACATTTAGCTACAGAGCAATAACTTCTTCCCATGTTTAATACAGGTTAAAGAGATTTGAATAATCCATTGTAGAACATCATAATTTAACGGAGTATTTACATAAGCTCTTTCTGCAAGATAAAAAAATGCTGTTTCCAGGCTCCCACATTTGCTTTGGAATTAAGCCCTTTAAATGATTGTTTTATTTCAAGGCGTAACTTCCAAATTTCCATTGCGATCCTGATAGTGAAATACTTTGTCAAGGCCAATATTTGTCTTGGTTGCTCTTTCCTTTCAGGTAGAGCTATCTAGAAATGCTTGTTTTGGTCCATTTTGCTAAGTGGGATCAGATGATCCAAAACTGGCTTTTAGCTGATGGGAAATGCTTCCTGTGAATGAGACAGGCTCCACTTAGTGGCTCACCTCGCTTATCCTGGTTGGAGACTTTTTGGACTACTGTGATTTATGGCAAGGACAGCTGGAGTAGCTGCAGAGATATGTGAAAATTGGATACAGATAGTCCTCGTGTAATGCCTAATCACTTAGTGAATGTTCAGAATTACAACACACTCCCCCAAAGGTACTTATGACCTGGATTTGAAGTTCCAATGGCCCCCTCTCCTGCATCACGTTGTTGCATTTAGCAACTGACCCACTAGTGTAGACCATGTGCCCCATTTATCTTTTGTGTGTGTGTGTGCAGAAACCAGCATTTACTTCCAAATTATTTGCTAATTACTGCTGCCCTCACTTAACTCCCAAGAGCACCTCCTGTGATATACTTTCCCCTAATCCTGATCTGTGAAGAGGACTTCTGCAATCTACTTGTTTTCTGTTTCCTTAGAATTGGGAGGAACTGGAGTATCTGGCTGTGCCTAGAAGCCAAGGACATCACTCGCTCCTGTGTGGGGAAGGAGATCTTTCCTTCTTGAAACTTAGATGCTAGCCAGCCAGCTGTTCAGAAATGTGGGGTACAGTTTGGCAGCCATTATTTCTTCCCAAATTGTACTTCTTGTAGAATGTGAAATAACTTATAGGTAGAGATTGAATCAGAATTTTTAGCATGTCAAAGAAATTTAGAAATGTTAAAAAATCTTGTAAACTTGACTACATGATTCTACTCAATAAAGCACTTGTAATTGGATAATGTGTTAAATACCTATAATCAGACATAATAAAGAATCAGACTCTATTAAAATAAGTAGATAGCAATAATTCTACTACTTGAGATGGAAGCTAGGAAAAATGATAGCATTTGAAAAACTAAACGTTTTTAAAAATATGAAAACAAATGAAGACTCTGGTAGTAATAAAGTTTTATAAATGCTATAAAAAATTTTTGTTATCATTGCTCCATACTAGCAATAATATATGAATAAAAATGTACCAGATTTTATAGTCTCAAGGCCGGATGATGTTGGAATAAAGTGGAAAATGTTTCTTAAATACTTAACAAAGCTAAGGATTACTTACTCCACTCAAGAGCTGTGGACAAGATGAAAGGAAAAGAATGGAGTTATAACTGCAAAAAAAAAGATATAGTCAGGGCATTATGCAGCTGTGGAAAAGGCCATTAGAGAGCCCTTAGAGAAGTTTGGAAGTATGATGTTAATTTAATGTATAATAGTTGGCAATGGAAACGCTTATCTTTTTCTTTTATCAGCCCAGGAAAAAATGAATAAATGTGGCCCAAGTAATTTGCCTTCAAAAACATAAATTTTGCATCTTTTCAGCAGAATATACCTAATAAAGGACAAGAATTATTTGGGTGCTTGATGAAAATATATGTATGAGTGCAGATCTAGAAAAATGATTAGAAACACTGTAGAATAAGTGATGAATAGAAATGTTACCTCGCTAGGAAAAAAATGAGCATACCTTTTATTAGCTAAGAATAAAGGATAGTTGTTACATTATGCATTTTTGTGATGGTTGGAATATAACACTGTTCCATTATTATATCAACTGAATTCTATTGGCACAATGACTCAAATTTGCATAGTAAACCTCATTCTAATTCTGGCTGCAAAAAGGAATTTTAATAGACGATTTAAACATGGAAAAATTATCCTAGCAAATGTAGTTGAATGCTTTTAAAGTTAGGAAAGTGCAAAATTCACTCTCTAATTCCTTATTT
>JAPKID020004441.1:0-11679 GCA_026931265.2 Tropidonophis doriae
GCCGAGGATCCAGAAGGACTCCCAAATTGCGGGCCCTCTCTGCAGGGGGTAAATATTCGTCCCCCACGGGTAAAGATGGAACAATCTGGGTGAACCGGGACGATGGAAACCACAGCCACTCGGTCTAAAAGCATGGTCTAAAAGCATGTAAGAAGCACTATCGTTCAAGATGTCAAGGAGGATGAGAAGGGAAACATTTTCTTTTGTTTCTTGTAGCTGAGAATTATTGATTTTCAAACCACATCAAACTGGAATGAAAAAGATTCTATACAAGAAAAATCAAATACTGTTAGTTTCTGTACCGAGTCAGATGAGTAACTCTCCTTCCTATTTTTTCCTACAGATAATCCTCGACTTACAACCACAATTGAGCTCAAAATTTATGTTGCTGAGAAATTTGTTAAGTGAGTTTTGTCCCATTTTATGACTTTTCTTGCCACATTTGTTAATCACTAGAGTTGTTAAATTAGTAACAGTTGTTAAGTGAATCTGGCTTTCCTATTGACTTCGCTTGTCAGAAGGTCGGGAAAGGGAATCCCATGACCCCAGGACACTGCAACTGCCATAAATATGAACCAGGTGTCAAGCATCTAAACGTAAATTACATGACTATGGGGATGCTGCAATGGTCACAATTGTGGAAAATGATCATAAGTTACTTTTTTCAGTGCCATTATAACTCTGAATGATCACTAAATGAATTGTTGTAAGTTGAGGACTACCTGTGCTATACTCTGATGCAATGTTAGGAAACAATGGTCCACATTGTCAAATAGATCTAATCTGTTTTGAAAATGAATTGATGATTAAAGAGAAACAGACAAACATATATATAAAAAGTCCCTGGAGATATAAACCCTGTGGGAAAAGTCACAGTACAGCAGATTCATATTTATTTTTATTTATTTATTTCCAATTTATATCCCGCACCTTCTCCTAGCAAAGACCCATATTGTACCTTACCATTGACTCAAGGGCTGACATGAGAAAGGTAACCACCATTCTGCTTTCAGATGAGTCCTCATCATGACTAGATGCTGCTGCTTGAGCCATTGCTGCTTGAGCCATTTTTGCTACAAACAGAGAAGAAAAAACTGTGTTGTGAGTCAAAATTATACCTTAATATAAGGAATTTACCTTCCTATAAGACAATCACACACACGTACACAGTGAAAACCACGTTACAGATGATGATTTGGGAGAGGAGCTATGGTTTATTAATGAAAATCTTAAAAGTCACTCAATAAATTTACTGGAGCAGGGACAATTACCAGTTACTTGTTTTCCAAATCTTTCCCCATTTTTCTCACTGGACATTTGGAACAAAGGATTAACAGTCAGTATAAGACAAGCAATTACATGTCTAGCAATTATGGCACAAAGAAAAGGTGATACAAAATTATGTCATTTATATATGTCATGTTAACACTTTTGAGATTTCATATATTTCCAATGTTCCTTTCCAAAACATTCTAAATTTAGATCCATACTTTCCAATTCTGATAAATTTTGTTGATATGTTGGATCTTGGAATCCATTCAATCTTGGATTCCTCTTCTTCCTTTCTTCCACAAAACCTTGTGCTTCCAATTCTTTCTTCAATTCAACTAAACCTTCATTTGAAAGCTCTCCCTCAGTGTTGGCTACTAATTTTTTCACATATTCAGTATCAGGCTCTAAATCAAATAATTTTATGAGTCAATATTTTATTTTCATTTGGGTCAAATCCTTCAAAATTATTTACAAGAACAGCAAAATGTTTTAAAACATTTATGTACAAATATTTCCTATGCATTTCACATTAACATCCTGCCATAGTACTTTGACATTTCTCATACAATGGAGGATAGTGTAGCCTTTCCAAAATTCACACAATGCTATCCTATCATCTTCCATTGTAACTATGCCTTTGGCAAATATTGCACATATAATTATCCCTGGAATATCAGGATGACTCCTTAAACCATAGGGATTGTGAAGAGGGACTGTGTTTTTTGATACATAAAACTATATTTTGTGGAGAGGGATTGTGTCTTTTGGTGGGTCATTCCATGTCATGTGGTCTGGGGCTCCCTGCTCGACCATCACCAATTTTGATGAAATTTAGTTTGAACATGCACACATGTCCCCAATGAACATTGGTAAAGTGTTACATTTGCCAACGCCAAACTTGCGGAGATAGTCAGTTGTCTGACCACATATCGCAGCCTTCTACAGTATAACACTGAGGGTTCAGTAAGTTTGAGACATAATATCTCTGGCAATATTTTGTTGAGAGAAACAAAACTTGGTCATCTTGTACAACTTGTTGTGCTCTATTAAACAAAACAACAAAAACATTATCATGAGTGATCTCCATCTAGATAAGTTGGAGCAAAGTTGGCCGAAAATGACTGCAGCTTTAAAAAAGGTTAAAATTTGCCTTTTTATATCTCTGGAAGGAAAGTTATGAGAAAAGTGAACCTTTGTGCGTAATAACTTAACCACACAAGGTTTTTGAATATAAATTTTCATTCTCCTATGCTTTCCAATAGTTCACAAATTGAATGTAAAGTTCACGGTTTTTGTAAAAAGGGCAAAAATAGGGTATCTTCAGCCCACTTTTACAAAAAAAAGACCTTCTGGAAACTCTGTTAAATTGTTCCCATTAGAAAGAGCATGTTTCAAACCTCCTTAAAAAGTAGTGTTGGTTTTCCATCACTGATATACAAAGGCCTAAAAATAGGGACAAAGGGGAGGAAGTTGTATGGCAACGTCACATGCATTCTATTACGGTTTCGTCTTGCTTGTTTTATATAGACATCATTACTACTATTATATTGCATTGGTCCATGGTGACATTGTCACTACCAGTTAAGGCACTTGACCCAGCAACCCCATCGCCATAGGGGGCACACCCAATAGCCGTGCAATACCAGCCAAAGGTGGGTTTCTTGGTCCAGGATCCCAAGCCTGTAGTTTGGTTTCTTCCTCAAGGTTCCAAAGCCTTGTGTGGGTATTTGTCTGGTTCCCAAGCCAACAATTGGGCAGATTATCCTAGGTTCCCAAGCCTAAAGTGGGTATTTTATATCGTTCCCAAGCCAAAGTCCGTACTGTTCGTACTGCCAAATTCCAATGATTGCTTATTTATTATTGAATTTACACCCATATTCTTTAGCGTCACTTCTGGGAATTGATACTGTTAATTTGATGATGTAAGTGAAGATGCTGGAAGCACGCAAATAAATGTAGTTCTGGAACCCAACAAAAATCTTGTCTTTCAGGCCAATAAAATGAATGAGCAAGGCCTCGCAGATGCATAAATGTTACCAAAGCACCATTTTGTTTGATAGATGATTTCCACGTTGTTGCCTACCCACCATTTGTTTTTCAAAAATGCAGGCAACAAAATAACCGGGAAATATGTCAGCCGATTTTAAATTCGGATTATTTTTTTTTGTCAGGTTTTTTACCGTATTTATACATAAGTATTTTGAAGATAGTGTATTGTCCAGGCATTTCATTTTAGAGATTTTTTAAAAAAAAACCAGACATACTGATAGTGATAATTATACTTAATAATTATAACCATGTTTATAATTATATTAGCTTATTTATATCATATTAATTATACTAGCATAGTTATAAACAACATTCATATTTTACTTAAACATAACAGTGATCTTTCTTAATCTAATTTCTACCTCTTATCTCTAACCATTGATAAAACCTTTTCCGCATTTAATGTATCTCCTTTATCTTTTATTTTCAATGTCAATCTATCCATCTCTGGACAGTCCAATATTTTCTGAATTATATTTTCATCTGGTGGGATGTTCCCATTTTTCCAATACATGCAAAAACGATATAAGCTGCTGTCAATATAAGTATATAGTCCCTTTAACATAACTTTCTGGTATTATACCTAACAAAAATATTTCTGTCTTAAATCTATATGCTGCTTAATCATCTTTTCCAGCCATGTGTGTATTTTCATCCAATATTTTCTTGCTTTCACACATGTCCATCATACCTGATAATAATTACCCGGAGTCTGATTACATTTCCAACATTTGGGGACATGTTGTTACACATTTTTGCTAACCTTGCCGGTGGCAAATACCACCTGCAAAACATTTTATAAAGATTTGCCTTATATGTAGTAGCCATTGTCCATTTGTAATTTCTATCCCAAAGTTTTTTTTGCCATTTATCTAGTTCTATATTATGCTACATTCTAAATCATTCTTTCAGATTAAATCCAAAGCGCTACATACTCTTTGTTACTATGCTTGAAGCAATAACATTAACAGTATTATCTATTTCTTTCTATAAATTTGTAAGATTCATAATTAGGAAGGTTTTTAAGGCAGTTCCAATAAAAAGCGGATTTGCCCTCTTTCATCCACAAATGCACATCAATATATATTGATATCCCCATCCATATACCATTTTGAGAAATGCTCCTTATATGCTGTTGATCTGAGATCCGAGCTTGGCAATTTGGTTGCAAACATTTCATCACCATTTGAGGAGACATCGACAGTGCACTTTGAATTATGCTTGTCGTCTGTCCGAACACTGACCTTTAAATACCTTTTTATTGATGCACATCAGTGTGACTGTTGTTCGTTTAGCAATACCCACACTAATTTGCATCACATAAAAAGATATTTAAAGGCCAGTATTTGGAGAGATGAGCACAATTCAAAACGCACTGACAATGTCTACTTGAACAGTGACAAAACGTTTGTAACCAATTGCCAAGCTCAGAGCTTAGACCAACAGACCAACTACCAATTCAAGCTATTATCATTCAAATACATTTCAAACACTCCTTATTTTCAAAAGCTAATAAAAGTTCAGTTTGTATGTTCATACCTATTCTCTGCATTATAAGAATTCTGCACAAATAAAATGGAACCTGAAATAACAAAAAAAATATATCTGAAAAGCGGTATTTTGCATGCAAGATACATTTGAAAAGTATTGTTCTATTACTTTTCTAAATTGGGGGGGAGGGGTTAGATCTGGGTCCCCCAAAGTGATCAGCATCAATCCCCAGGTTTAATGGAACTATCCAAGCGGTCAATAATATTATTCATAGTATTGTTTTGCTTAAGGTAGCATTTATGAAATTATTTTCATATAATACAGGTAACCATCCACAACCACAACTGGTATTGGAATTTCAGTCATTAAGAAAGTCATTAAATGACTAGACCCAATTCCAATTGTACTACTTGTTAAATGAACATGGCTTCCCCCAAAATGACTTTGTCATATGCCAGCTGGGAAAATCACAAATCCTCATCACATGACCACAAGATTCTGCAAGATGCTAAATGTAAACTAGTTTCCAAGTACCCCAATTGTGCTCATATGTTTGTAGCGATGATTGTAACTTCAAGGATGGATTGTAAGTCCCTTTTTCCAAAGTTACATTAACTTCAAACCATTAAGCAAACAGTCATAAGTCAAGGACTACCTGAAAATATTTGGAGTCCATACAAATCTGAATAATGGTGAACTGAAAGTTTGGGGACCACTGGGCTAGGCAATGTAATTCTTAATGTGTAGTGTTATGAGTGCTAGACCATACAAATTGCTGTAACAAATCAGGATCCTGTCATCCTGTTAACATAATAAAAATGTTTGAAAACAAATATGCCTTCCTATTTTATTGCATTTACTTTTTAATCTCATGCATCGTTACTCAGATATCCCACTTAATTTAATTATCTTTACTAACAAAACTTATGGCTAGGACCGCAGTCTCTAAATATAATGAGATTTGTTTCTAAATAAATATACTTACAACTGCTCTTTTAATGTTTAGCATCTCTAATATTACTTAGTGAAAAGTCTTCCCAATTAGAACAGTTATAAATACATTGAAATATAAGCATACATAATTCTACTTCCCACTTTTGTGGTTTCATTTTAAATAATTGTATGTATTGTATTTGAAGGCTTTAATATCAACAAAGGATATTTAAAAAATAGGCAACATTTAGAGGAAAAAGACTTACTAAACAGTTCAGATGACATCAATACATGAATATGAGGTAGAGTTTATGGTTTCAATGAGGATTACACAGTCCCATGTTCAAGTTCCTATTTCACTTAAGAGTAGACTGGCTATTTTGGGGGAGTGGGAATGGAGACCCAGAATGTATGCTGCCTTGAGCTCTCAGAGGAAAGATGTGATATAAATGTAATCTAACAGTAAGAAGTATTGCTAATTTACTATACCATGTGTTAGGTCCAATAATAGTAGTCTAGCCCCAAAACACTTAAGTAAACAGAATGCCAACCATTCAATTGAATAAGTTAAAACATGCCCCTCTAAGAAAAGCTCTAAGAGGGAATTGAAGAATCTAATTAGAATCTCATGTAAGGACTTAGTATCTAATACCTTTAGGACCCTGAAGCCATATTTTTGCCAAGACTGGCCTGAAAATTAACATTATTAGGAAAGGCAACTTGCTCTACCCTATTTGTATAGGGAAGGATCACTATGAAGAGAAATCCATTTAATCTCAATTAGCCAATACTAAACATACATTTCAAAATAAAAAGTGTTACAAATTAAAGTGATTTTTTTTTTTAAAAAAAGAACAGGCAATTAAAATTTTAAGTATCTGGAAAATGTTAGGGTGACATTAAAATATGTTAAAGTTCTTTCAGCTGACAAATTTGTATGTACCTTCTAAACATTCCTTTATCAAAATGCATTATGTAAATGCAACAAATAAAAACCCTACATAACAAAACATACTAAAATATGGCTAGTATTTGGATTAAATGG
The DNA here is from genome assembly GCA_026931265.2 of Tropidonophis doriae. NCBI lineage: Eukaryota > Metazoa > Chordata > Lepidosauria > Squamata > Natricidae > Tropidonophis > Tropidonophis doriae. Next base: position 6,791 of record JAPKID020004441.1, read on the forward strand.
AGATCTGGGCAGCTCTCACCCTGATGGTATTCTAGAAGGTGTTAAAGATCTGGCTATTCTACCAATGCCTCAGGGAAGGGTGGACAGAACCTCTTTGATAGTTGTGTTTGTCACATGCTACATATGTTTAGTCCAGATTGCCAACTTATTTTTATTAGAGTCTTTCTATTTATTTTGTTTTATTTGTATTATTTTATATTGTGAGCCACCCACAATATAAAAGACATATGATAAATGTCTTACACCCCAAGTGAAATAGCATTCAGTTGAAAAGTATGCAACATATTTTAGTGAAGAGAAACATATTTTGCATACTTCGTTCAAGAATGTTTTGTGTGTATGCATGTCTGTTTGTGTGTGCCTTTGAATTAGTCTTTGACTGCTGATGACTGCCTAGACTACTTATTGCAGTTTTCTTGGCAATGTTTTTCAGAAGTGGCTTGTCATTGCCGCCTTCCAAGGGCTGCAAGAACGAGTTGCCCAATGTCATCGAACTAGCTTTGTGCCTAAGGCAGGACTAAAACTCACATAGACTGATACCTTAAGCACTTCAACTGGCTTTCAGCCCAAGGATTTGGGGCCCACCAATAATTAAACAGAGTTTGTGGAATGAACAAATTTATCAGGTTTAAAGGAAGAAGATAAAGAGCCAGATGTCCAGAAACTAAAAAGTGTTATTTCAGAATCCTGAAACTAAACAGAAAACCTCAAAACTTATATGATGTTCTAATAGCAAAATCTATGCTCCATTCCAGAAGAACAGAAAACGATTTGGAATGCCCCTTTTCTATTTGGATTTAGAGCTTTGAAGCATTTAAATGACATGTATTAAAGTATCAAGGGCTACATTGAAGTAGTATAAAAAGAAAAAAAATGAGGATAAAACCCAATTAGTCAAGTGCATTCTTCAGAAGAGTTTTTTCTTTGAAAAAACACTGCTTTAACTAAACTTATATGTGTTCCCTAACATCAGAAAAATGAATGTTTATTCAAAGCATACTGCTTTCATCTATGTTAGGTGGGGGAGGGTATCATGATAAAATTCAAAGGTTTATCTTCAGACAGATAGGGGAAAGGGAGAGAAAGAAAGAGAAGAAGCAAGGATCAGAACAAATACAAATTAGTACTGCTCATTCCTTGTATTTCTGGCAAGGTAAAAGAAGATGATCAGCTGCGTTTAAAGTTAAGCCATTTCCCATTATCAGCATTAATTTGGAGAAGCACAAAGTCAAACACCACCAGCAGTAATACTCCTTTATCTGCAGAACTGAGGCTTGGAGAAAAATGAAAGGGAAATGAGAGAAGTGTGATTAGCTCTAAATTTTCAGCATGAAAAGATCAAGATCATACACAAGCAAGAAGCAGCAATTGGACTTCTGTTCTGAAGAGAAATGCAAAATGGTGCCAGCAGAAAACAGAAGTTACCATGGAAGCAGGAATGAAAATTTGGGCAACAATATTCTATAAAAACTGGTATAGATTGTGGTGGGGTAGCAAAGGTTCCATTCAGAGGCATTTCCTAAATAAAGCAATAAAAAGAAAAGATATACAGGTAATCCTCAACATATGACCACAATTCAGCCCAGAAGTTATGCTGCTAAGTCAAAAATTCGTTAAGTGAATTTTGCCCATTTTACACTTTTTCTTGCCACATTTGTTAAGCGCAACACTGCAGTTGTTAAAATTAGTAACACGATTTAAGTGAATCTGGTTTTCCCATTGACTTTTCTTGTCACATGACCCCAGGACACTGCAACTGTCATAAATGTGAATAACTTGTCAAGTATCCAAATGTAAATCATATGACCATGGAGATGCTGCAATGGCCATGTGTGAAAAACGCTCATAAGTCACTTTTTCAGAGCTGTTGTAAATTAAAATGGTCACTAAGTGAACTGTTATAAGTTGAGGAATACCTGTACCATGATTCATTAAAAAATTTGAGGACTGGAAGAATGCTGGATGGAAAGGGCCATTTTGATATTATATAATTTCTAATCAAATCCACAGCCAAGGGGAATAAACCACGAAAGGTTCCACTCAAACATTATAAAAAAGAAAAAAAAACAAAGATGTGCATGAATCTCCCAAATTGGAAATAGGTTAAGCGCAACTACAAAGCTATTTAAAGAATTGGGAATAATATATGTGGAAAATGAAACTTATTTCTGAATGATTATTTATAGGCTATCTATATAATCAGGTAGTGTCTATGGAACTATGCCTGTATTTATTTACAGTGCCACTTTCTGCCAATAAACTGACAATTTTTTAAAAAATTGACTTCTAGGAACTGAGAAAAGGAGAATCATATTACTTATCTCTTTCCATCCTACATATATGGAAAAGCTTTCTATATTAAGAAAAACAATGTAAAGGGAAGACAGTAGGAAAAAAAGAAAATACGGACAACTGAGGGGATATAAATTATTCCTATTTAATCATTTGTTTAGTTTTCTGCTGAACTACACGACCAAAGAAGCTTATAAGGGCCCACATTTATGATTCACTCCTATCCAAAACTGGTAATTTTTGTTTAAAATGCACTAAAACTCTTACATTTAAAAACCAATTACAAAAATTGAATGGGTCACTTCTACCTTTGAGAAAGGAAACAAAATGGGAAAGAGACTTTCATCTGGCCACTATAAATAAATGTGTGAAGAAGAGACAAATACACAGGGCAATAAATGTTGCAGATTTGTTCTTTTCCTCTTGTCTTGGGGAAAAAATATGTGGAAGACGTTCATATTCAAATATTCCCTTTTCAGTCAACTTTAAAAAGAAAATTGTAAAGGACCACTAAACAACCATTCATGGAAAATGGTTAGCAATACCTTCCCATTTTACCTAAAATGAAAATGCTTCATTGGCCCTTTCTCAAAATAGGTGTTCAACTTTCCTTTGGAAAGTTGGCTGAAGAAGCCTTCTCTGGACAAGGGAAGAAGAGTTTGAAGAAAACTCATTAAAAATGTTTTCCCTTCTCCTCCTACCCCTATGGCAAAAAGGCCAAGGCTTCAATGTTGATGATGATGGTAAAGCCCCTCAACCAAATTGGTCAAAAAAATTCTGCTACAATAAGGAAAGTGGATATGGAGCTAAAAGGAATGAGAAAAGTAAACACTCTCTCCTCCATTTCATGTCAAGAGTTTTTTTACCCAACTGCTCAAGATATATCTTTTTTTTCCATATAAAAAGAGTTCAGTCTACTGGTTAAGGCATCAGGCTAGAAACCAGACTGTTGAGTTCTAGTCCCACCTTAGCCATGAAAGCTGACTTTAGGCCAGTCACTCTCTCTCACCCCAACTCACTTCACAGGATTGTTGTGGGAAAAATTGAAGGCAAGAGTACTATGTATATTTGCTGCCTTGAGTTATTTATAAACATAATAGAGGTGGAATATAAATATAAAGAGGAGGGGAGGAGTGCACCTTATACTCCTTATAAATAAAAAGTAAGTAAATTTATCCCTTATTAACAGGAACTTAGGTTTGTGAAAGAAAAATAAAATAATTTTCCAGCACCTGTTTTTCAGGGGATGCGTTGTTGATTTTCCAGAGGGAACCTCAATAGTTATAATAGTCCTAATTGTGCTTGATTGCTTCCAATAAGCCAGCCACATTTTGATGCAAATGCAATATTATCAATTACAATCATTAGGCCATTGAGGGAGCTCCTCTTCAATTTTTCTGAAAGTTTACCTTAACTCCTTTCCAAAAGGACAGTTTCTGAATGGTTTATATTAATTATTAGCACTAATAAAAATAATTTATCTTTTCCTCTAGCAGAAAGAAAAGCTTACTGCCACTGTTTAAAATCCTTGCATGTTTTATGCTATTTTTCCAGAAAGGACGGGAGTTGAAACTTTTACGCTTAAATGTTTTCAAAACATTTCCCTTCCTGGACAACAAGCAGCATCAGTGGGAGAAAAGTTAATTTTAATTAATTTACTTAACAGTATGGATCCCACTCTTTAGGCATAAAGATGCTTAGAATTGCGAATAGAATTAAAAGGCATATAATTTTTTAAAAATCATCCGTTTTTTTATAAGTCTGTAACAGAGAAGGAAAATCGTATAAAAATATTATATGCCATAATACTACCATTCTACTACTATCCCAGGCTTTGTAAATGAATCGGCTCAATGGAAAACATAGCTGGTAAGAAGTATGAGGGAAACATTAAGTCTATAATATTTTTTTAAAACGCAGTTACAACCTTTTTAAGTGGAAAAAAGGGAGAAACGGGTTGCATTTCTAGGAAGGAATACACCTTTCCTCACTCTCTCAAAAGCGATCAATTGAAAATGGGAGAAAGGGTTGAGAGGGACAACAAAACACCTACAGTCACCGCGGTGGGAGTCATGAAAACCCTCAGATTAAGCGAAGAAAAATCGGCATGAAGAGCAACAAGGGCGACATTCGTTTCCCAGGAAGGGGCTTTTTTAAGGGGAGGGGGGTTGAGGGGCAAAGGGAGAAGATTTAAAATAAAATAAAATAAAAAGTGGAGCAAACCTTTCCCCTACCGAAACAGGCAGAAGTGTGGGAAAGAAAGTGAGAGGGACAAGAAGGGGGAACGATCATGATGGTGATAGCGATCATTAGACAGAAATGAATTAAAACGAATTGGGTCGTCTCCCCCACCGGAGCCTGTTGTGAGGTAAAAAGAGCCAATTAAGTTTCTCGTGCGCCCCCCCCTCCGCCAACAGCGCGAGGGAGGGGTTCTTTCGGGGGGGGGCCTTCACGCGCCTACGGAAAAATGTGAGGAAGTGCTCCTTCGCCCCCCCCCCGCTCGCTCCCCCCCCCCATGTGAAGGTGAGGAGGGGGAGCGTGAGGAGAAGAAAGAAGCCGCTCGTTCCCCGAGCCCCCCCTTCCCGGACTCTTCCCCT
>JAPKID020004442.1:0-11678 GCA_026931265.2 Tropidonophis doriae
ATGACCCCTAGATACAGCAAGGGTCATAATTATGAACCAGTTGCCAAGCATCTGAATTTTGATCACATGATCATGGGAATACTGCAATGGTTGTAAGCATGAAAAATGGTCATAAGTCACTTTCTATGTGTTAAATGCAGTAATAGATGGTTAACAGAAGGATTAGTGATGAGTGATTTTAAGATTAGTGTGACTCTTAGTTTAACCTGTTGACTGTCCTTTTTCTTTGTGTTTGTGTGAGTGTGTGTGTATATGCGCATATAGTGTGTTTTTGTGGATGGATGGATGGATGGATGGATGGATGGATGGATGGATGGATGGATAGATAGATAGATAGATATGGAGGATAATTGTTTTTTTTCTTCTTTTCAGCATCCATGTATATGTTTAATGTTAAGTTTATGTGATATTTGGGTCACCTTTTCTCCTTTTTTGTACACATTTTTTTTGTTGATGTTAGTGCTGGAAATATGTTTTTGTTTGTTTTTCATCTTTTATGATAAAACAAAATAAATATATTTGAACAAAATGAATATATTTAAACAGGGAGAAAAAGTGGTCATTAAAGGTGTTGAGGATAAATTGTAAGTTGAGGATGACCTATAATCCATTGGAAGGTGCTCTTAGTCCCCCAATGACAGGCTCGCCCCCAGCCAAATCCACTCTTAACTCAATCTTTCCTTCTTTTAACAATATAAATTGGGCTGATTATTCAGCCAATTGGAATGCTACATGTATGTTGCTCTACTATAAAAAAAACCTCTGAAGTTATTGCTGCCTTCATGTGACTGGCCCTGTCCCAGCTACCCAAGGATTTTGAAAATATCCTTGCTGGCAGGGAAGCTGCTCTATATACCTTTAAGTTCTCCATAGGAGCTGGTAACATTTTTAGGCCTTGATTTATTTCATTTAATTTTTTTAAATCCATAATTGAAAATATGTTAGTGACAGTGGTGAAATTCAAATATTTTTACTACCAGTTCTGTGGGCGTGGCATGGTGGGTATGGCAGGTGAAGGATACTGCAAAATCCCCAATTTCCCTCCCCACTCTGGGGCCAGCCAAAGGTGGTATTTGCCAGTTATCCGAACTACTCAAAATGTCTGCTACTGGTTCTCCAGAACCAGAGGTGGATTCCTACCGGTACAGTATGGTTCAGCCAAATAGCTAGTAACTTTGGTGGACACGTGGCCCTATTGGCAGTGGCATAGGTGCCACCATCTTGGTTTTTTTGCTTCTGTGCATGCACAGAAGCATTTTTTAAACTTCTGCACATGTGCACATAACACGCATCAAGCATTCGCATGCCGAAGTATATCCCCTAAGCAAACCAGCAGTAAAAGAAGCCGGAACCCACCCCTGTCCAGAACCTGTCTGAACCTGCTGAATTCCAGCTCAGTTACTGATCCAGGAATGTAGTGATGTAACAGGGAGAGGCTGAAATTTTCACTCTGGATTTTTTTGAATGGGAACAGACTTCGTGTTTTTGCAGGGGGTTTATAAGAGAGAGAAAAAAAGAAACCTAGTGGAAGCTTAATCCTACCATTTTATGCTTTCTTGGTTCCCTCCCCCTTGCCCAAAATTATTCCACCCAAACTCAACGTTTTGATTGGGTGTGTGTGTATGTCAACCAACTCTAGGCCACAAATGCCCCTCCCTGACTTACAACAGCGAAAAAACCATTGGGCATCATCAAATGAATCTGAGCATTGAGAGACAGAGAGTAAACTGTGACAAACAAGAAGCTCTCTTTAGTTGGTGTCTCTCACCACCATTTTTGGTCAATTTGTTCTCAATATGTCTCCCAAATGAAACGCTTCTGGGCCATCTGATTCCACTTTCGATAAGATTTCTAGGGCCTGGGAATTATTTGACTGTTCTCTCTGATGTGCTGTCCAGATGTTTCTCTTCACTCTGGTTCTGCAGTCTTTCTAACAGCTATTTCAACATATTTCTCCTACATGAGATTAGTTGTGTTGTGAATTCTTTGCGGCATACAGTTATTTATTGTATATTCTTAATTAGCCTGTTTGTTTAACCACCATCATAAGGCAATTTGGGAACGTGTGCATTTGATGGCTGGAAGATGATCGTGTATAATAATGGAATTTAAATATGTTTTTAAAACTAAAAAATAGAATGGAATGGAATGGAATAGAATAGAATTCTTTATTAGCCAAGTGTGATTAGACACAAGGAATTTGTCTTTGGTGTATATGTTCTCAGTGTACATAAATTAAATACATTCATCAAGAATAAAAAAATACAACACTTAGTGATAGTCAAGGTTACTAATAAGCTATCAAATTGTACTAGGAGACAAATAAAAACAATATATATTGAAAGATTCAAGCAACATGGTTATAGTATTAGTCTAGAATTCAGCCTTGTCGTCAGTATGGGATTATTGTTAGGTTATTTTCCAATACTTCAGAATAGTGGTAGGTTTCAAAATTGTTTAGAACCTCTTCAGTAGGTGTGGTCTGCTTTGTGGGAGTGGCTTGCTGGCCATGTGACTGAGTGAGAGTGGCTTGGCAGTCATGTGACTGGGTGGGCGTGGCCAACTTGTAAAATGTAGTGCAACTCACTTAACAACGCTCTTGCTTAGCAACCAAAATGTTGGCTCAGAGACTCTGGATTTTGAAGCACACAAGTCTTAAAGCTGTCAAGTTACAAGACCCTTGTACCCCTAACCCTTTAGAAAAAAAGACCCAGGGGTGTTCAAACTTGACAGCTTTAAGACTTGTGGACTTCAACTCCCAGAATTTCTCCTCTCGCTCTTCGTCTTGATGATGTGCGGACAGGCAGGATGAGAAGAGTTGGAACCAGTTGTAAACGGCACTGGTTTTGTGGAACCTCTTCTATAGAAGAGGTTAGAACTGGCAGGAACCCACCCCTGTGGCAGGGATAGCTGGCAGTAGCAAGTAGATGGGTAGCCCAAAGGGCAGCAATGAGGTGGATAGGGGAAATTAGAATGGAGACAGTGCCTTAAATTCTTTCAAGAATGGCTTGCATACAGGTGAGTCCTTACCTAATGACTGTCAGATTCACCTAATGAAACCAACTGAGATTGCCAGAACTGCCTTCATTAAGTGGAGTAGTCGCATTACATTTTGCGTAATGTCCACATCTGTTAGTAATGGGATTGCTGATCCCAATTAAGATTGTTAAGTGAAGACTAACTGTACAGCATCATTCTGATAAAGCAGCAGAACAATGCTGTGACCTCTTAGCTTGGGGAGATAGAAATCTGAACATTGAAATTTAACATCTCACCATACCACCGATGTAAAAATTGAAAAGCAAAGGAGCCAGAATATATCATGTGAGCACAAGTGACAGTGACAGAGAAAAATGGTCTAGAGTTACCTAGTTGTCCAAGCTGAGGGTGGGCTAGAACTCAGGTCCAGGCCTAGGAAAACCTTAACCACTGAAACTCATTTACAATTAACATATTCTGAATATCTAGATCCTGATTTTTCATAAGACGGTTCCAGGTTAACTTAAAAGACACTAAAGTCACCATCATTTTGTAAACAAAAAACCCCTTTACAATCAGCATTGGGAATTTACAGTATCCAGATTTTAAAATCACAGCCACAATATTGTAACACAGTGTTATTGTTTCCATTCCACCCCCAAAGGTAACAGTGACTAAGGCCAAATTGAATATCATATAGGAGCATGAACAAGAGTCATATGGAAGCCAGGGGATTCCTCATCAGTCATTCCTCCCACCATTCTCCTCTTCCTGCTCTCTTTCTAGATCAGCACCCTTTCCTGCTACTGGATGGAAAAAACCCTCAGCCAAATGGTGGTTCCTACCATTTCAGTCATCCGTGCCCTGATTACTTCATGACTTGACTCTATCTTGAAGTCTGCCTGGAAGTTTCAACTGGACCACAATGCAGAGGCACAGGCAGTGATAGACATGCCTTGGTGCACCCATGTAACACTTATGAGTGATGTATGTTCTTCCTCCCTCCCTCCGTTTCATGGTTTTCAACTAACCTTCCAAGGTTCTCAACTGTCCAAGAAGTTAATATGAACATTAGATAAGTGAAAGTAGAAGCAATTGGAAGTAAATAACTAGCTTATCAGTGATACATCTGAAACAGAAAATTCTAAGGCATAATCATACTTTCCAAAGCAAGAAAAATACTCTTTAGTTGTTGCTTCCATATCTCCTGAGATTGGAGTAGAGAGAGCTAGGTTATAACTGTAGCAATCAAGTGGAAGCAGAAATGGAGACTTTTGAACTTTTCATTCAATATTCATTAGGTCCTGTTGTGAGATTAATACCATTTGTCAGATTAATTTACTCTCTTCCTATTATTCCTCATAACAAAGTTCTGTGAGTTAGATTGAACCAAGAGATATTGATTGCCCCAATCCAGCCCTTAATATACTGTACAGCTCTATAGCTATTGGTCAGTTTTTAGTAATATAAACTTAAGCTCAAAATCAGTATAGCATGGTATGTATGATGAAAGCTTCTGTCTTTGAGCTGAGGGAATTTTGAAATCTTGGCAGGCATCAAAAAATGGCTGCCATAAGAAATTAGTATGCATAAAATAACTGCTTCTATGGATGTTGCACATCACAAAATATTTTGCAAAACAGTAAAAACAACAGATAAATGCCCCTGCTTTTTATCAATCTGCCTTACTCATCAGTTCATAAGCATGGGCAGAACATAAAAACATACTTGGAATAAGCCAAGAAACCATGTACTATGTATCCTTGTTTATACAAATAATGATTAAACACATTCGTTTCAAAACCATGGTTTATTTATTGGCATTTACTAATTTTACTAGTTCATAAACAAAACATTTTCTGGCATAGAAATGAATCTTACTAAGACATTTTTGTAAAATCTCTTTAAACAGCAGCCACATACAGAACCAAAGGATCTTGGTATTAGCTCATGCATTTCTTGTCACGCAATATGTTGACTTAAACTGTCTGGTTTTTAAATGAAGCTTGTAGCATAGAATATGTGGAAGATTGATAATCACTGTGGTTTAAAAAGAAAACAAAAACTCAAGATCTTAGTTCAACACTGAATCTGGTGTCTGTATACTTCACTGGATTGGGGCCAACATAGTCAATGAATTCAGTGTGCTTTGCTAATTGAAGTACAAAAAATTCTTTTTCTGAAAAAAAACCAACAAGTTCCCTTGGGCCAAGCAATGGTTTTGAAACAATTATTTGCATAAGCCAAATACTGAAATTTAAATAAAATACACAGAATAAAATAGTAGCCAGCTGACCAACATATCCCCAGAAGCTGTGGTCTAGTTTGTCAGATTGTTAAATCAGCACGTGTGTTCAAAGAGTTTAAGCTCAACTCTCATAAGACTGAAATACTGTGGGTACCACATCAATAGCATTTCAAGTTCTTAATTCTGCTCTTGTGAATTATTCAAGTTATTGAATCAAATTCACCAGTTGACTATTGCAAGGGCATAGCACAAGCTCACCAAGACAAAGAGACATTATGAAAATTGGATTAACCATTTATTTTCTTTCATAGGAAGCAGCATGAAATGAATCTCTACTTGGAAAGCTAGAACACAGATTGTGTGAGGGGGAAAAAAGAATGGAACAGTATCACTAATTTTTCAAAATGTCTGTCATTCCATCTGTATTTAGAAAAGGCTGAAGTAACATGGACTGACAGAGACTGGCTCAAGTCACTCATTGAGCTTACCCAGACCCAGCCCAAGTCTTTCATTCCTCCGTTTGTTGCCTCATCCTTTCTTCTTCACCTTACCCATTGCTTCCTATTTTTTTAGCCACCTTTCTTATGTGTAGTCTCTCTGGTTTGGTCTGCTCTGCATCCTTCTCAGCCTCACACAGTTCCATAAAACAGCTCCTCTACCGTAAAAACTGAGTATCGTTTAATATGGGCCAAAACATATTTTTCTCAAAGAAAGGAGTTAAATCTTTTCATGAATGAAAGCAATCTTTCATTTCTAAATCTGTTCAGCTCTGCAAAGTACCATCTGAGAGTTTGTGGTCATCAGCAAAATATAATACAGATGAAAAATTTGTGGATTCAGAGGTTATCATCCCCTCTTAGGTCCAGGTTGCTTTGTTTCATTGTGGCATAAAGATCTGCAGCTGAAATAGAAGTCCAAAAGTTGTTACCTTTCCTCTAGTAGTATAAACATGTAGCCAAAACCGGTTTCATCACATTTTTTCCTACTTATTTGGGTTATTTATTTAGGCGACTTATATGGCCACCATCATATATATTATAACTTCGGACAGCGAATAGCAGCAATAGAAACAAGAAACTATTTACCCCCCTCCCCCCCCAAAAAACAGTGTCCAGTACCCTAAAGGAGCACTCCCCACCAACAATCACTTTGTCTCACTCAATCCCAATGCTTGAGGAAAGAGGCAGCTTTTTAAAGCCTTCCATGAAATTAGAAGGGTGGAAGCTTTCTATAATTGATTGTTCATATTATAGTCCTTTACTGAATGATATTTTAGAATATTTTAGGACCAAAGTGAGTAAGACTTCAGGATTACCTATCTTATTTCGGAACGCTGTAATATGTGGTTCAGCTCCCCTGTTTTCAGTTCTGTAGTTTGACAAAACAAGCCCAGTTGTAGACGTTTAGTGTTACTCTGAAAAAGGTTATCAGAATTGTGATGAAGCCATGTAAAGAGAAAATACCGGTAGTTGCAGTGGCTAGCTCACCAGAACATAATTGGCATCTAGTCTGTTTAAAAAGAGAGGGAATTGTGAGAGGGGAACAGAAGAGACCGTCGAAAGAAAAGGAAAAAATGATAGTAAAGTTTTGTAATAGAAATTCATTAATACAATATGAATTATACAATATGAATAATGCAGCCAAACAATCTAAACAGCTGTAATTCTGCCATGCTAAAGATTGTAGGCAAAATAAACCCCTCTCCAAGGTAGAAGTTACTTTATAGGAAGAATATATGAAGTGATCTAAAATTCTGTCAGGCCTTCAGGGTAAGCTAGGCCAGGTTGAAGACACCACAAGAAATATAGGAACTCTGTTGATGAAGGGCCTTACATTGTAGGCTATAATGACAGAATCGTGAATGCATGGCAGTGTTTACTCTTCCTCTCACTGTATCCCAAAAATAGTAAATGTGGAATAATCTTGAGGGGTTTTTTTTTTCACATGCTCCTTTTTTCCTGGCCTAAGTTCCTGTTTTACTAATGGTCACTGCCCTTTTCCTCCAAGGTAATCTCCATACTCCTATCCAAGTTCAGTGACATTTAAAATAACAAACTCACAAAGTCACTTGGTGCCATAAATATGCTCAAACCAACAAGCACATACACATCCATAGGTAAAGGTTACTTAACATGAGCAGAACATGATGTTATAAATTTTAGCCATAAAATCAAGGATTTTTTAGTTGAAAAAACAAAACATTGCAAGGAAGCTCTCAAAAATTCTGCAGATTGATAAAAGTTCTAAATATTTTATTTAGGCTTCACTAGAAGGCGGAATTGCTGCATACAAGACTATCGCTATGTTATATATTTCACTTTGCATGTCACATATGGAAAATGTAGTATACGATATTATTATATAGACAACAGAACTGCTTTATGTTTGATGGGGACAGAAACTTTCACTTTCAACTTCAGCCTGCTGGCCTTCTCAAAAACTCACATAGGTTGGGAAATTAGAGATTTTGTTTCAAGAGATAATCATAGGGTCTTGCATGAACTGCCCTCACATTACAAGAAAATTACATTCTACAGTTACAAAAAAGGATGAGCCAGATTTAAGAAGCTTCAGTGACAAAACTGCTTTTCTTAGATGAAATACTGCACTCTGCTATAATCAGGGGGAAGAAGTGGTTTTGTTATTTCTAAAGGCATTGCATCCTTTGAATCTTTCTATCATCAATTCTCCATAATCATAATCCTTAATTATCTTCTGTGAAACTGACACTTCACATTTGCTAGCTCATTAACCTTTCTCATCCTATTTCCTATATATGTCTACATAGAAAATAGGATGAGCCCAGTAGAAGCAAGACCACTTTTTCTAACAAAGATACCTCATTCAATCTTTCCAAGTTTGATTCACTATTATGGTTTACAGAGTTAAAACTACTGTATGTTGCCCAGGGAAATCTAAGAGGAAATATAAAACACATGAGATGCTATTTATCTACTTACTGATTTTTCTCCTTCTAAAAGAGCCCATAGCAAATAAATAATTTCTCCCTTTATCTAACCATTTCTTTAGAATCTGATAAACATGCCCTAAGGCAGAAGTCACCAAGAATTGTGCCAGGACAAAGGTCCACCTTGTGGGCACCATGTCTCAATGAGAAGAACCTTACGAAAATCTGGGTGCCATCAGGTTTATGCTTCTAAGAAGTAATCCCTGCCTGGGCTGAGCATTCTGAAAGGATGGACTCAGCAGTTCTGCCTTCAAAATGGTTCCAAGGGAATAACTTTTTGTGATATATGTATAAGAGAGAGGAAAAGAATTGAGAGAAGAGAACAATAGATGAATAGAAGTGGGAACATGTGCATAAGAGTGTGCATAAGAGCTGTGGTGGTGCAGTAGTTAGAATGAAGTATTGCAGGCTAATTCTGCCAACTGCCAACAGTTCGATTTTCACCAGTTCAAGCTTGACTCGGTCTTCCATCCTTCCGAGGTTAGTAAAATGTTCTTGGGCACAATATGAAGGGCTGTAAAGCACTGTGAAGGGGTATATAAGTCTAAATGTGATTGCTAGTGCTACAAATGGATTAATGGAAATTTGGATCCCACACCCTAGAGAACTACTTCCAGTGGTTTATGTAATCCTTGATAGTAAAAATGATGCCTATTTTGAGTTAAGGTTACATGGATGGGGCTGTTTCAGTAGGAAAGGAAGGATTGATTATTGATGTACCAAGTAGTGAGACATCACTAAAATAAAATGTGTTTTATATCATTCTTCATTATATGATTTATGTTCAGGAAAAAGTAATTAATTACCCCTGTAAGAGGGAGAGGAAAACATATAAGAGGATACATAAAGATAACAATAGAGGGATAGAATGATTTTCAGTATGCCTCTTGATTAAAATATTAGCTTTTAATCTATTGGCCTATTAGTTCATTGGTCTATAAACATTCATTTTCATTCTTTTTAGGCACTAATATTCTGTTCTATGTAATTGATACACACATGTACACATACCAACACATGTAAGCATCCTGTGCAAATTATACTTCAACAGATATTTCCATTTTAGACAGCTGTTGTTTATTATAGCAATAAGAACTGATTCTACTTTTGACATCTGCTAATCATTAAAAATAAAATAAAAATGGCAGGTGTCAGCAATATACTTGTCAACAATGTAATGCCAACAATCACCAACTTGGCATTATGAATCCAAATACTGCTGTCTTGAAATCTTTTTATTCCCACTTGCCAGTAATTGTTTATAGATTAGGTTTCAAAGACAAATGACGCAAGTGTCCCTTTATTGTTGTTGCTTTAGCTAAAGTTGGATCTAATCCACCTGTAGCTTTTCACAAGCTCTTGTTTTATACAGGCTGCTCTCATCAGCATTTGAAAGAAGCCCATTGAGGTTTTCCATGAAGGACCCCTCTGTGCAGGTTTTCTTTCATAAAGAAGACATTATCCTAAGGCAAAACTTGTCTTCTAGCCAAGGAAATAAGGAAATCCGGGGCATTTTGTCAGCACCTTCTTATTGATCATTGACTTTTATAAAATGAAAGTGTAGATCAGAGGTGTCAAACTCAATTTCATTGAGGGCCGCATCAGGGTTGTTTTTTACCTCAGGGAGCCGGGGTGGGCATGGCCAGGCTAGGCATGGCCAGCTCAACATCACACATGTAGGGGGTGCCTGTGGTGGTCCGAGTACTCTGCCAATGAAAATGGATTCCCGAGCTATGTTTACACCTGTGACGGCCTCCTGTAACCCTCTGCTAGCGAAAACAGAGCCCTCGCAAGCTCCATTTTGGCTGGCAGAGGCACGCGGGCCAATCCTTCACTGTTTTCAGGGCAGCCCTGTGGGCCAGATCTAAGCACCCTGTGGACCTGATGTGGTCCCTGGGCCTTGAGTTTGACATCCCTGGTGTAGATCCTTAGCTGTAGACTTTTAGGTACTTTAAAAGATTCTTGCAGATTGTCCTTTTTCATATGTCAAAAATGGGAAATGATTTAATATGGGGACTGGAAAGTAATTGCATCGGCTACAGTATGCTTAATTTTAATTAACACCTGCACATTAAATCAAATGAAGTTTTTTCTACCTTTTTCAAAAATGGTATGTAACTCTCTGCTTAGAAACCGCTGCCAATCCATCTGCCTCTCCAAATACTAACTTACCTGTCTCCGTGTACTTAATGTACCTATCTTCCTATTCTATTATTTTTTAAAAAAATAACAGTAATAAAATCATGTGCTGCTCCACATAAAAAGTTAATAAATTGCTAGTCTCCCCGCTTCCATATTTTCAGTGCAGTGAAGGACATGCATGCATTCATTTCCCAGGAAACTCTTAAGTGACTGCTAGGGGGAGAATTGCAAATTCATCCCTTTCCTCAATTGCACTGGAGCAATAAAAGTGAGAACAAAGCATATGGGCCATTTGGAGTTTATGGAGGAAATGGGGAATTGCTTTGTTTTATCATTCAATACCTCCTGTCAGGGACAAGTAATCAGATCCACATACGAAGAGTTCAAGCTAACTAGTTGATTATATTCTGCCTCTTATACAGGAATCTCCCAAGATGGCCTACCTTCTTTAGGGAACAAATACAGTTCTATGAAACTTTGTGGGAGATGTTCAGTCCTGGATCCCTTGTGGCTGCACAATATTGCAAGGCGAATCCCCCATTTCAATCACTGCCTGAGTTGCATTTCTCAACAACTCCCAGCATAACAATTTATGTGGATCCATAAAGCAATAAAACCAAAGCTAATTAAAATTCTGATATTCATAATATCATTCTCCCAGCAATGTTAAATACGCTAAAGCCCACCCAGGAGAGTGTTTTCCAAATCTTCAGTGGTAGGTTGATCCATAAGGATGGAGCGTGTATTAAAAAATATTGTTTCCTAGCCCTCTTTCTCCAAATTTGTAATGAAGGTGATACTCAACAATCCTAGATAGGACACATATACGGAACAGGTAGATAGTTCTGGAAATATGTAGATGCCAAGTCATGTAGAGCTTGATAGGTAATGACCAGAACTTTGAACTATACTGAGAAGCCTACAAATCAGAGGTGGTATTAAGCAGGCTCTGACTGGTTCTGGCGAACCGGTAGTGGAAATTTTGAGTAGTTCGGAGAGCCGGCAAATACCACCTCTGACTGGCCCCTCCCCCGATCTATCTGCTGCCTCCTGAGTCCCAGCTGATCAGAGTCCCAGCTGATTGGCTGGGTCTTCTTCTGGTGCCCTGCACAGAAGAACGGAGCAGGTTAGTGGGGTGGGGATTTTACAGTATGCTTCCCCGAGGAGTACGGTGGAAATGGGAATTTTGCAGTAACCTTCCCCTGGAGTGGGGTGGAAATGGAGAGTTTACAGCAGGGGTAGTCAACCTTTTTATACCTACCATCCACTTTTGTATCTCTGTTAGTAGTAAAATCTTCTAACCGCCCACCAGTTCCACAGTAATGGTGATTTATAAAGTAG
>JAPKID020004443.1:0-11678 GCA_026931265.2 Tropidonophis doriae
GGCGGAGGTCAGAGATGGCACGTAAATTGGGAGGAAGGTCATTCCAGAGGGTGGGGCCCATCACAGAGAAGGCTCTCCCCCTGGGTGTCACCAGCCGACATTGTCTGGCTGACAGCACCCGGAGGAGCCCCTCTCTGTGCGAGCGAATAGGTCGAATCTTCCCCTGGAGTGGGGAGGGAATGCACATTTTACAGTATCCTTCCCTTGCTATGCCCATCAAGCCATGCTCACAGAACCAGTAGTAAAAAAATTTGAATCCCACCACTGCCTCCAACCCAGTGTCCTAACCCTGTAGCCACTGGGCTTCCAGAATAAAAAGGAAACGTAGGACACCAGGTGATCCTTCCTCTATTTTACCCCATGCATTTGTTGACAGAGTCTGACGTATCCCACAAAACGATCCTTTGTAAAGTCCTTTTGGAGCAATAATTTAGATATTTCCATCCTTTATACATTCAGCTTTCCTGAAATTAGAAATGCTCCACTATTTTCTTTATTGGCATCAATTTCTTTCCTTTTAAAGATTTTTCCACCATGAGCTTGAGAATGCCGGCGCTCCAAAATTAAAAAAATGCCGGCGCTCCCAAAAAAAAAAAAAACCCAATTAAAAAAAATCCAGATCTAGGCTATTATTCCAGACATTCTTCCCCTGGGCTCAAGATCATCCCAAGTTTTCTCGACTCCGGCAGCTGCATGACCAGGACTGCAGAAGTCCCAGAGACTTCTGGGTGTGAAGAGCGTCTTGCTTCAGCCTGTTGAGATGCAGCTGAAAAATAAATAAATAAATGAGCTGCCAGACCAGTAAAACTCCTCTGACGCCAAGTAAGGATGGTTGCAGGAAGTAGCTTATCAGAAGAAAAAGGTTGCTTCAGAAGGATGGAGGGGTTCCAGGTGAATGGCTCAGTGATCTGGCAGCAGGCGCTCCTCACGGGGAGAGATTGAGGATTAATCGCATCGAAAGGTGTTTATTCTCCCGGGAAAGGAGATGCCCGGTTAATTTTTCTACCTGGTGGAAAGGAATTTTCAAGGGAAATTTGAAGACTCCTGGAGAACAACCTAGTTAGTCCATCTCAAGGGAAATTGCTCGGGTCTGGCTAATCTCATTACACCATTAATGAAGGAGTTTTTCATTTACTGGGCCTTGTGCTCTGTAGCAGGTAAGCGATCCTCTTGAGGTTTTTTTTTTTTCATAAATGCCTTTTCTTTAAAAAAAAAAAAAAACTGTCTCTGAGTTTTTGAGGAACTGCAGAGCAGAGCAGAACAACTTCCTGGGAATAAAGTAGTGAGTTCAAGCAGGGAAGCAGAATAACTTTCGATATAAAAACGATAGCTTGCTTGAGCAGGGTGTTGGACTAGGAGACCTACAAGGTCCCTTCCAATTCTGCTTTTCTTTTAAACCACTGGATGAGAAAATAAAAGGGGAGGAGGTGGGGAATTAAATGGCTCCCCGTGTGTGCAGCTGATAAAGAGATGGAATATAATTACAATAAGTACGTTGCTTTGTAATCTGCTGTATTTTACTATTTGTACCTCTACTGCTGTGGCGGCAAACCTTTTCGGCACCGAGTGCCCAAATTGGAACATGCGTGCATATCAATGTGCCAGAGCACAAGAAACCCAAAGAGCAGCTAGCCAGTCCACGCATGCCTGGTTTTTGGCTTTTTTCAGGTTGGGATTTTGGGCTGTTTTCAGGCTGGTTTGGGGGGCATTTTTCCAGCCGTTTTTTGGCCTAAAAACACCCCCCAAAAGGGCTTGCTTTTTAAACCAGAAGAGCAGCTGGTGACAGCACACATGCCCACAGAGAGAGCTCTGTGTGCCACCTCTGGCACATGTGCCATAGGTTCGCCATCATGCTTCTAGTGTATTGGTTAGCAATCTAGAGTGGTTGCTCTCGGTTTGGCCCGGAGCCAGCGTGCCCAAACCAGTAGTTAAAAAATTGGCAACCCACCACTGCTAGAGACGTTTTATATTCTCTGGGTGATGGTATAAATTTTTTGAACAGATAAAATCAAGAGTCTCTTGACAACGATCTGAAGCTTATCGTTTTGACCGTGGGTTTATTTCCAGGCGTTGGGAAGCAGACAGCGCCTATGTCCGTGAAGTACCCAAACATCACAGTCTTAAGGAGAAACTGTCCTTGGCTTGAACTTAATAGGCAAGATGCCCAGTTAGATTGGGGGGAAATATGCAATGGGAAATAAATATTTCTCGGCAGACCGTACCATAAAGTTAATATAACAGGTGTAGAAAGTTCTGAAGTCCACCATTTTATTTCAGAAGCTTTTGATTTAAATCTCAATATGACCTTCATCTTCCTTGGTGTCTTGGGCAAACCCTTCACCCTCTGTTTTAGTTATACATGGATAATAGTCTCAGTCTTAGTGGATTGTAAAAATTACTAAAATGTGTATATGGTAAAGGTTCCCCTCGGATGTATGTGCTAGTCATTCCTGACTCTATGTTGCGGTGCTCATCTCCGTTTCAAAGCCAAAGAGCCAGCGCTGTCCAAAGACTTCTTTGTGGTCATGTGGCCAGCATAACTAAATGCCAAAGGTGCACGGAATGCTGTTCCCTTCCTACCAAAGGTGGTTCCTATTTTTCTACTTGCATTTTTTACGTGCTTTCCAACTGCTGGGTGGCAGAAGCTGGGCCAAGTAATGGGAGCTCACTCCATTACGCGGCGCTAGGGATTCGAACTGCTGAACTACCGATCTTTCTGATCTACAAGCTCAGCGCCTTAGCCACTGAGCCATTGTGTCCCTATTGTGTATAAGGAAAGACATAAAACAGCTTCCCACCCTTTGGTGTTCTCATACTAGCTCAGAACTGTGATACTAAAATCCAGTGTACCTGAAGAATGGAAAGTTGAGGTGGGTTTTTCATTTATAGAGAGAGAGCAAGCACGAGATTGCAGGAAAGAACATCAAATCAGGAATGAATTCATTGCAGTGATAAATCTTCGCTTCTAGAATCACGGAATAAATTGCTAAGCATCGGAAAGCCAACTGTATACAGCTTGGGAATTTCCCCCTTGTTTAGCTCTTTCCATTATCAACTAAAGCAAACAAATGACAATTATACTGAAAGGAGACCTATGAACATCTTTTGACTCAATTATAAAACTCTCCAAGTGACCCTGACCCAGGAAATAATTTATCGGGAGTAAATCATTGTTAGAATTCCCCCAGGAGTTGAGATATATAGTGCTTTCCTCTCCATGTTTGTATGCAGAACAGTCACCCGCTGAGAAATGGGAATTGCCCAAAACCACCTAGAACAACTGATGGCGAACCTTTTTTGTCTCACATGCCAAAAGCGGGGGGAGCACAGATGGGGCATATGTGGGCATGCCACACCCATAATGCTTTGCACATGACCAGCACTCCACCCCCCCCATTTTGGGGGTGCTTTTTTCACCCGCCCAAGGCTCCAGAGGCTTTATAGGAGCCTAGGAAGGGCAAAAAATGGCCTCAAAAAGCCAAAAACAGCTGGCCAGTGTGCCAATGTGTGCTGGTCAGCTGGCAAGGCAACACCTCGCGTGCCCTGACAAATGGCTACGTGTGCCACCTGTGACACGCGTGCCATCACAGACCTAGAAGAATGGAGGGCCGAGATTCCCATGTAGTGGGAAATAATAATAATAATAATAATAATAATAATAATAATAATAATAATAATAATAATAATAATAATAATAATATTCTTTATTGTCATTGTATTAAAATTACAATGAAATTGGTTAAATAATATTTAAGTACAGATAGACCTCAGGTTATGACTACAACTGAGCCCACTATTTCCACTGCTTAGCAGGACAATTGTTAGGTGAGTTTTGCCCCATTTTACAACCTTTCTTGCCACAGTTGTTAAGCAAATCAATGCAGTTATTAGGTTAGTAACACTGTTGTTAAGCAGATCTGGCTTCCCCATTGACCTGGCTTGTAAACAGGTGGCAAAAGAGAAGCACATGCTCTTGGGACACTGCAACCGTCATAAATACATGCCAGTTGCCAAGCTTCTGAAGTTTGATCACGTGACCGTGGGGAGCCTGTAATAGTTGTAAGTGTGAAAAACGGACGTAAGTCCCTTTTTTCAGTGCATATGACAGTTGCACCATTGTTCCAAGTTCCTGTGTTCACCAACCTCCCTAGCTGGCTGCCCACAAGCAAAGTGGATCCAGTTCACTTAACAACCACGTGATTCACTTAACAATGGCAGTGATTGGCCTAAAAACTGTGGCAAAAGGTCATAAAATATAACAACTGTCTCACTTAGCAATGGAATTGTTGGTCATAAAACAAGGACTACCTCTGTCTTGTTTTTATCGCCCCCTGGCATATGAACATAGTTTAATTCTTGTGTGGAGAAGCAACTCAGAGTGGGCTCTTCCCATATGGTTTGAGATGAAGGATTGACGGGCACTGTACTTCTGATTTAAGATTACAGATTAACAGAGTTGGAAGGGATCTTGTAGGTCATCCAGTCCAACCCCCCACCCAAGCAGGAGACCTTACACCTTTTCTGACCAAGAACAGTCCAGTCTCTTCTTGAAAGCTTCCGGTGATGAAGCTCCCACAACTTCTAAAGCTAACTTCTGTCCTGTGGGTTGATGGAGATTGGGACATTTAAGCATGAGACAGCCCAGTTCTTGTATTCCATTCTAGGTAGTGCACAAACCCCAGCCGTGTTTGTTCACTTGTACAGTTCAAAGGGTAGCGATCCAGTTTCTAAGCAATACACTACTTAGTTTGCTGATCACTGTCTTGGTGACTGTAAAAAGCTGAGAGCAGCAAGCGACTGAAGTTGTCTTTTAGTGCCAGAGATTTTTTCCAAGATTGTTATCCCAGGAATGCTGGGGGTTCTTAGCCCCGTGTACTCTGCCCAATTGAGTTGCGCCACACAGATCTTTGCAAAGCTCCTTATTTTGCAATTGTTCTTTTGGAAAAAATAAGCGATGCTCAGGGATAGTTTTCAAATTCAGCATGTTGCCCATTTCAATCTTTTGTACAGTTCTTACAGTCCCTTTAAAGGCATGTACAGTCAGAAATCATTAGATTTCAGATCTTTTACTTCCTTTCTGCCCCATCACTGGGCTTGGCTTGATAGCGTCTGTTTTCTGTTCACCTCAATCCCACGGAAATTGTCCCATTATCCTGACAGTTTTTTCGTGTTTTACAGTATGCTAACGATTTCCTTGATATTTTTAATTTCATGTACTTTTACTACCACCTTTTCCAACTCTATTCTACAGTTTGTTGTTATTTTCCTGAGAAAGCTGTGCTCCCCTCCTCACTATCTTTCAGATAATCTGGCTGTATCCAATTTAAGGAACTAGCCTGTCTTAAATGTAACTAAATAGGCCATTTTATCAAAAGGACCTCAGATTATTTTCAGAAGTTACAAACACCCTTCTCACCCCCATCCTAGTCAATATTGTGCTCTCGGCACTCAGTAAAGGGATGAGGCTAAAAGCCATGCAGAGTCGCCGCCCTGGGTCCTTTTTTAGGGCAGGGTATAAATTTGATAAAATAAAAATAAAATAAAATAAGAGTTTTAGAAATGGGAATCAAACAAACAAACACTTAACCTGGTTATACAGTTCACACGTGTTCTGATGTATACATTACTAGCTGATTACCCAGTGTTCCCCGGTATTTATTTATAGGGGGGAAATGTCCGGACCAAACGTAATTTCTAATGTTGGATTTTCCCCCTTTCCAGAGGGAGCCCCCTTATGGAGTACTGTGAAACTATCACCATGGCAACTCCACTGTCCTCCATAGTAGAAGCCATTTTACAGCAGTACAGTAGAATCCATTTTAGGGCACAACAGGTTGCATCTTAACAGAACACCCCCCCCCAAGGGGCATTAGGGCCCCCACAGTATTTTTTTCCAGCCATGTGTAGCAAGTTTGGTTGAAATTGCTTGAGGTGTTCCAGAGTTATGCTGGAACACACACACACACACACACACACACACACACACACACGGAGTGACTTTGCTTTCCATCTCTCCTGTTCTTGCTGCTGGAAGATTAGTACTAGATGACGTTAGAAGGGGATGTTTGATGGAGGTTGCTTTTTAGCTGAGATAATGTTACAGCCTTCATGTTCCATCACTCCTGCTGTTGTAAGTCTGATGCAACAGCTGCAACCAAGAGTACACAAATGGTGTGGAAGAGGCTTACATAATAATTGTTAGGCTAGACCAGAACTATGCTGCTTTTAGTCCAATACTGTTCTCAGTGAGTAGCCAAGTCATGTCCCTATTAGAACATCACGAGTTGGATACCCAAATGATGGTCTTCTCTTCTCTTTGTATCCCCAGCATGGGGGTTTTCTTGACTATTAACTTACTAGGGCCAAGATAAATAAAAATCCAGATTCCAGTGAGATCAGTTCTAAATTAGCCCTTGCCAAGCAAGTTACTTGTCTGTCTGGCCGTTTTTATTGGGAGTCATGCCTTCCTGGCTCTAATTTTACTTTGTGTTCCTTCTCTTCCACTGCTTTATTGCCACACTTCAAGCTAAAACACCTGTTCTGATTTTAAAGACAGGAAAAGTTATTTCTCTTGCACAAACTTCCTGAGGAAGTCTGTATCTAGCCTTTCAGCCGGGCTTGTTGGCAAAAAAAATGTATAGGAAGGGGTCTTCCTTTAGGAAGTGACGAAGCTGATGTTTTCTCATCCCCAACAATTCTCTGTTTACTGCAAGATTGAGAAGGAGCTTGGATTTTAGCAAAGAAACATAATGTAGTATCTCTGGCTAGGGTAGTAGTACTCTGCTTTCTCTCCAAGAGAGGTTCAAATACGTTTCCTAGGTGGTTTGCATGATATGCTAAGCCAGTGGTAGTCAACCTGGTTCCTACCGCCCACTAGTGGGCGTTTCAGCTTTCATGGTGGGCGGTAGGGGTTTTGTCCAATACTGATGCACTTTCCTTTTTTAAATTAAATTGACTTCCCTACTCTATAAATTACCATTAGTGTGGAACCGGTGGGCGGTTAGAAAATTTTATTACTAACAGAGATTCAAAAGTGGGCGGTAGGTATAAAAAGGTTGACTACCCTGTACTAAACCATACTGTATTGTGACTTGGTTTAATGTGTAATTTGTGTGATATGGACTCATTAAAATAATAACAAGTTTATTACAGCTTTTGTACAGGGTATCACTTGGCTGACCTTAACTTGGGCTTGAGAACTAAACAGATAAGGGTCCAAATGGAGGGGAGACACCTAGAGAATATCAGGGCTGTAGGCTGGCCTGGAAAACTAAAAAAGAAAAAAAATCTTGGCAGGCAACAATGGCAATCCTTTTCTGTATTGTTTCCAAGAAAACCGCATGAATATCCTAATCACCAGGCATTGAATTCCACTCAAAGAAGACTTTATGTTATTTACTTGCTTTAATCTTGTTCAACATGTAGTCTGAAACCAGATTAATAGCTAGGTTATGATTAAGCAGCCCTGGATACTTTAATAACAACAACTTGAAGTTAAAAATAAACTGCAAAATTAAGACCTCTTTGCAGCCAAACTTTAGATTATTTTTATTTCTTATTGTCTAATGTGGATTTCTTTGGGGAAAACAAGGATTAGGAAAAGGATTAACATAGACTAACTTGCAGACAATGACTGTGAACTCAAGTAGATGTTAGTGGTCTTGTCAATAATTTTGTAATAATTTTAAGGGAGAGAACACTAGAAGTGCCATTAGTTTGAAGATTGCTAGAGTATGTAATCTCTGAATTGAAGGAGGTGGGATTCAGTCCCTCAATAATTAACTTGACTGTGTATGGGATAGGTGTCTTCTTAATGCTCAACATAATTTGGGGTATTATGCAACATAGCTTCAAGCTCTTTAGAGAGAAAGTGCATTAGCAAAAAAAAAAAAAACTTGCAAGAAACTTGCAAGACTGAATTATGGCAATAAGGAGATCAAAATGGAAGGATAGGAAAAAAATACACATTCTGTGACTTAAGTTTTCTCTTAAACCAGAAATAAGATAGCGTGAGGATTTAATTAGTGAATTGGGGGAAAGAATAGTCAACAAATGGACATTATAATTCCATTTGGTACTTTTGCACAATTTGAGAAATGCAGAAACGAAGTTTCCTGAGATTCTTTTTAACTAGAGAAGCTAAATTTCATTGTAATTTTAGTACAATGACAATAAAGATTATGATTATTATTATTAAAACTTGAACCAGAGTCCAACCACAACCAGGGCGATGGGAAGGAGAAGCAATCCTCAGTTCTCTTCTAGCAAGCTTCGCCAAGTCCTTCATCCCAGCAGTTTGTTGTTCATTTATTAAATTTATACACAGCCCATCTCACCAAGAGCTGACAACCAAGTGAAAATATTAAATACAATAATAAATATTAACATTAAAAATGACTTTAATTTAACAAAAGTGGTAAGAAATGGAAAAAGAATTGGAGAAAATAAATTGAAACTCTGTTACTATCTATGTTGACAGCAGCAAGATTATTATTGTAGGTGCAAAAATGGAAGGACACTTTGATACCCATCATCAAATAATGGATTCAGAAGTTGTTGGAGTTGGCTGAAATGGCAAAACTGACTACTATGACTTTTGTTTTTACATGGAAATCACTTCTGAATTTCGTGCTTGATGTGGAAAAGAATGTAACTTGGATTTGGGATTTTATAGATTAGATTGATAGATCTTAATAGAAATGATTTGTTTATATTATGGAAAAACAAAAAGCTGTGACTCGATATTAATACCCTATTCTACGGCAACAGTTGGAAGTCAATGTTTCTAATTCTTTTCCTTATTTTTCCTCATTTCTCTCTCTCCTTTCCCCTCCCCTCTCAATGCTCTTTTATTTACTTTTGTATTTTGCATTTTATATTACTTTATAACCTAATAAAAATGTATTATAATAGCAAAAATGGCAAGGAAGGGATTAAAATTCATTGTAATCTTACCTCAGTCCATTAACCACAGGTCTTGAGAGTCAAGCCCTAATTTTTTTTTTAGAAAATCTGGGTAATAATGTGAACCTAACAATTTGAAAGAATGCAAATGTGAGTAGATGAATAGGTACCACTTCAGTGGGAAAGTAACAGCATTCGCTGTGTAGTGCATTCCAGCAGCCACATGGGCACACAACACAATAAAAATCGTTCGGCACAGAAGCCAAAAACAAGATGATGACACCTATGGCACTGCCAGGAGAACCATTTTGGAGGTGTGGCAGGCCTGGGCCGCTACTGGCTTCAGCAACCCATGCCGCCAAATCACTACTAGTTAGGCTGAATGGTGCATTGCTATATTGTCATCCGGGCCACATGACCACAGAAGTGTCTCCAGGCAACACTGGCTCCCTCAGCCAAGAAATGAAGATGAGTGGCTGTCTCTAGAGTCAGACAGCAATGATGGAAACCTTTATCTTTACTTTTAGATAATAATGGTAATGGCGAGGGTGAAGATACAGATGGTGAGTTAGAAATATCATTTAAATTAGCTTTTCAGACAGGATCTTGGTTACCCTTTGCATTTTTTAAAACAACTAAGGACCCCAAAGAACCCTTATTTACTCTTATTGACAGGGTTATATCTATTATTTACTGTTTTGGAAACTAAATCTGAGAAATTTTGAAATATTTATTTGACTTCCTGGGCCAACTGAAAAGGCCTGGAGCACTCGGAAGTTCCCAGATCTTACTTTGAGAACTAAATATCTCTAATAAAAAAAGAAAAGAAAATTGGGCATGTTTAGCCAAGACAGTTGCTGAGGATGCCATACCATCATATGCAGAAAAAAATACTTATTTTCCCATTTATTAAAACAACTTTGGGTATTTTAAATAAGGTTTAAAAACTGTACAGCAAAGTAGAATAAAAATTGAATAAAAACAGCTTAGCAAGAAAGAAATCATCACAAATGTATAGAACAGTCCTCCTCAAAGGATGTGATGGCATTGCTAATGGGAAGAACCAGATCTTCAGATCTGTTTTTTTTTAAAAACAGACATGTTTGGGGATATGCAGATCTTAAAGGGAATAAATTCCAGAATATGAGTGCCTTGACAAAAAAAGCATTCCACTTGTGTCCTGTCAGATGAAATTGTTTAATGGACAGGCCTGAAACATGCCATGATGAGGATGAGGATGATAGGGGAGGAGGAAGAGGAAGTAAAATACCACATCTCATAAATGTAAGACTAAAAATTATTGCAAATCTTGAAAGCAAATTCTGTTTCTTGAAAGCAGGGGGTATGAAACCTTTTGGTTTGCTTTTACAGAGCTTTTATAGTAGCTGATTGTTATTTTTAAAGTAGTGAATTTTAAAAAGCCGCCCTGGGTCCTTTTTTAGGAGAAGGGCAGGGTATAAATTTAATTAAGAAATTGTAACAGTTTTTCATTGTTGTTTTTGTTTTATTACTGCTAACTACCCAGGTTGTGATAATGAGGTTTGTGGCCCAATAAATAGTTTAAATATATAAGTCAATTAATTTTTTTAAAAATGGTGTTTAACTAGCACAAAAAAGAGTAGAGCAATGCTTTTCAAACTTGGAAACTTTAAGATATATGGAGTTCAATTCCCAGAATTCTCCAGCCAGCATGCTAGCTGGGAAATTCTGGAAGCTGAAGTTCATGCATCTTAAAGTTGACAAATTTGAAAGATACAGCAGTAAAGGGAGATGTGAATAAGAAGAGAACTGAGTATGCACTGAGTGAGCTGCCCTGCTCCCCCATTTTCAAAATCTTCAACATCCCTTTGTGTGAGGTGTTCCTTTGCTAACCTAGTGCTCTTCAGGTTGATATCATAGCTCCTTCAGTTTAAAACTCTGGCAGGTGCAGAGAGGATACTAAGTTGTAGAAAACTGTGGTAAGTTTCCATAACTTTGTTTGAGACAAAAGACAATGTATTAAATGATGATCTTGAATTCATGTTCTGGCATTTTACCTCAATTATTCTTTGTGGTTTCTATTTGAATATTAAATTTCTTTCAGAGTTAAACTCACCCTAGGTCTAACTCTTGGTTTAAAAGAAAATTATGTGGTATCAGAGGACTTGGAGAGCCGCTATAGTTAGAACAAACAAAATTAGGCCTCATGAACAGATTTTTCTTATCAAATAATTAAAAAAAGCTTAGCATAGTGTACTCCATCTATGATTGGAGTACAACTCTCATCATTCCCCAAAAATACGATGTTCACTTCAAAGGGTTCTGTAGTCAATGTTTTTTTTAATGTGTGGGAGCCAAATAGTTCCAGAAATAATCATCTACACATTGAGAGTCAAACCCCTTTCTCTTTCCCATTATTACTGCCAAAAGTTGATGAGGTGGAAATAGCATCTCCCTTCCTCCATCACCATCCCTTGATCTCTGTCAATTTAGAAACCA
The DNA here is from genome assembly GCA_026931265.2 of Tropidonophis doriae. NCBI lineage: Eukaryota > Metazoa > Chordata > Lepidosauria > Squamata > Natricidae > Tropidonophis > Tropidonophis doriae. Next base: position 11,383 of record JAPKID020004443.1, read on the forward strand.
TCAATTTCTCCTCCTTCTTGTGGTAACCGTAGAGATGGCATGTTATGCAACTGTTATGATGCCTGACTCATCTCCTCCTCCCCCTCTCTCTCAATTTTGTCTTTCCCTTTCTCAGGATGGTACCATTTTCCCCTCCTAAGATATGGGATTCATAAACATCTCCAGGTGGCTGGGAAAGCCCTTAGGTTGGCATCATTCCAGTTGTGGGTCAAGGAGACAATCCAGCTCTTTCTTTCTTTCTTTCTTTCTTTCTTTCTTTCTTTCTTTCTTTCTTTCTTTCTTTCTTTCTTTCTTTC
>JAPKID020004444.1:0-11676 GCA_026931265.2 Tropidonophis doriae
TGAAATGGTATAAGGTTCCTGCCTAGGCAGGGGGTTGGACTAGAAGACCTCCAAGGTCCCTTCCAACTCTGCTGTTGTATATGTATAGAAAAGGAGTAAGGGAGAGCAGGAAAAAGCAATGGATATGAGTGTCCCATAGTAAAACTCACCCATCCCCTTCCTGATTTTATAAAGGGCTTCCTTTCCCTACTCCCCTTTAACCATCACCATTCTCTTTACTTAAAGGAAGGCACTGGAATAGCTGGCACATAAGTCATGCAAGAGAAGAGAGACATGCTAGCTTTGCTGTCCTCATCCAGTTAGGCCTCCAGATGATTTTTTTTCAGATGAAACCCCAAACATCTGAAGTGTTTCAGGATTCAATTTTGCCAAACTGCAACCTTCCTGGAATAGCTCAGCAGAGCTTCTGAGACATTATATTTTCAGCTTGAAACAAAGCATACTTAATGTTTTCTGCATATTGCTATTTCATTCTCCTTCCCAGAAATCTGGGTAGTGTTTTTGGCTCTCTCCTCTAACAGACGGTTTACTGTTAATGTTGGGAGAAAATAGGTGGAGTACTCAGGAGCTTCCCAGCAATAAGAGTGTCCAGAGTCTTGTTTGGAACACACATTTTAATGATCAAAATGGGGGGAAATAACAGTATTCCCACATTTCTACCATTTTTTGCATCATGAAAGTCAGCCGAGTGACTATGGTAGTCATTTTCCCTCTCCACAACCCACATCACAGGGTTGTTGGGAAAATAGGAGGAAGGAATATTATGTATGTTGGCCACCTTGAGTAGCTTATAAAAATAATAAACATGGGATAGAAATAAAAATGTGACTACAAGTTAGATGCTTGTATTAAGGATACAATTTCTAATATAGTCTACATAATTTTATAGGAGTCCAGATGCTACCTTCTTCCTTTTATTAGCCAGGGCTTCCTAAAATGTCTTATGTCTTACCTACATAAAATTCATCAGAATAGCTGCATAACATCTTTTGAATATTAATACTCCCTCCAATAATTTGGTAAATATTCAGAATATTTTGTACTGGATGGAATTGTTCTATATGTTCATGTTTGTATTTATACTTGAAAAATAATTACAATTATTTGTTTTATTTTCTCATCTGTTAATCACTTTTTATCCCTCAGTCTTTCTAGTCAAGTCTGCTACCTCTTTAATCATTAGTGTTCAAAATGAGTGGGCATATCCATGCGAAGGTCAGATTTCAAATCTGTACAAATTGCGCCAACACTCATCAGCACAATTCCCACTTTCAGTAGCCACAGCGATCAAACATTTCTGAGTATATCGGTGAGGAAAAAATGATTAATTTTTCTCTAATAACCCAGTTTCCTCATTTCTTTTGCTCTTGTTTCTGGAAAGGTTTAAACAAGTTGGGCACATTTAAGTCAATTCTTCAGGGCCAAGGACTGAAATACATGTCTCCCTCTGATCTGTTGTTGAATTCAGAAAGGAGAAAATGGGTTAGCAATTTGGTGCTGACATTGCTACTTTAAGGGACAGAAACAACTTTGGTTCTAGAAGGGAAAATAAAAGAAGTAAGCTTTAGAATAAAAGTTAAAGTTTGCCTCAGTATAACATTACCTTGGGGCTTTGATGGACATGGGGGAAAGTTAAATATTTGTAATGCTTCAAGGAAGATTTTAAAGAAAATAATGCACACTACGCTTTCTTCTTTGCCTCAATCCTGACCAAAAATCGGTTTTCTGTGAGCTACAACTGACATCTTTTGTGCTAACTGAAGCACATTGTCACAAGAAAAGCATTTTTTTCCATGACTGGCTGGCAACAGCATGTAGTGTTCATTGTAAAGGAAAACAAGCTGTTTTAAGTCATGATCCTGAATGTGAAAAAATCTTTCCAACTCTGTAGTCTTTAAACTGTGACTACATCCTAGATAGATAATCAGTGGATGCTGGTTGTAATGGGTAGAATGCTCATTGTCAGGACTGGAGGCAGAGAACTTGATACCAGTTGCCTGGGAAATGAGTGGGAGGATGCTACTGGATGTCCCATTGGGATTTGGTTCACCATTGTGGGAGCAGAATGTAGAACTAAAATCTTTGAGCCAGCAAACCGTGTGTTCTTCATTTGCTAGCCTATTACATCTAATTATGGGGATAAATTATCACTGCAGTTAAAAGATACCTTGAGAAAAATTATTTAATGAAGAGTGAAACATTTGGGATATTTCTAATAGTCAAATTAAAAGAATATACTTGGCAGACTTCCTAAAACAGAGGGACAATGACTGAAATAACAATTGGATTGTCAAGATTAAAGAAAACAGTCTGGTACTTGCCACTGTTCAAGTCACAGATTGACTTCATGTGTTGATTAAAGTATGTGGAACACTGCAACTACTGTGGGGAATTTCTATTGCTCTCCGGGCCAAATCAATCTTTATCTTACTTAAATTAATACAGTTAAAATATACATTCAATGTGTGAGAGGGTTGGCTCAGAGGATGCGTAACTCCTTTCAATACTGGTATCAGGTTGAAAAATACCACAGTGAGCAAGCTGACTTGCTGGCATCTTTATGTTCTGGAAAGGGGTTGTTGGGAAGCCAAAATCCCTTAGAATGCCCTTACCATGAAACACCCCACCCCATCCCCAGTATAGAGTAGACTATGACCTTGATGGAGAGAAAGAGAGATAGTTGCCAGGGTAGATAAACATTGCAGAAGCAGTTACAATAATATCTTGGGGCACCCTACTAAGTCATGACATAAAGGAGGGAGGGAGGAAAGCTCATTCAGACTTGCAAAATTTTGTTTCTATAGCCAATCTGAATCAAAATAGTTTTATGCCTCTTTCTTGGTCTGGTCTATCTTCAAAGGGTTGGCTTCCAACAAAACGTTGACACAATAAGAAATGAAAACAATCCCAGGCCTAACACTTTCAGGCAAGGATGTGATTCTTAAAGATATTGAAGCATGTTTTTTCACATTATCAACTTTTCATTAAACCATGATACTGGCTATTAGGCATTTACTCGGCAACTCTTCTGAAATCTTTTTGACAAAAAACAATGAAAATTATTCTTTATTATGTTCCAGTCCATCAGGAAAGCCATTAAACAAACCACAGAGTCCATTACATGTACCAGTGATGGTTAACCTTTTCGGCACCAAATGCTGAAACTGGCATGCAAGCGCCAGAACCTGAAAGAGAGCAGCTGGCTGGTGCACATGCACGCGGTGGCCAGCAGCTCTTCTGGGTTCCGTCGTGTGAATGGGCCAGCCAGCTGGTCCAATGTGATTGTGCGCCAGACCAGCTGGCCATCGCGCATGCCGGCAATGGAACCCAGAAAAGCAGCTGGCGACTGTGCATGCCCACAGGGCTCTGTGTGCCACCACTGGCACTCATGCCATAGGTTCACCATCATGGACATACCCTATATCATTTAGACTAGGAAGTTTAATTTGCTACTCTGCTTCAATGTCCAGCCCCTGATCTTCCCTGTGATTTTTTTTTTCAGATCTTCTGTGTTAGTCATTTCCATTATTCCAACAATACATTCACTGTAATACCCTTGCCCTAAGGCATGGCTGCTGTATGATGGTATCTTTTCTAAATATCACTGGCCAACACTATACAGTTTTGTATACTGTGGCTGCTGTCTCTTGGATCTGATCCCTCATTGCCTTTAAGATCATCAAATTACCAATCAATCATATGTTAGCTAATGTATGAAACAGTTGCTGGAGACCTTTTTGTGAGATACTTGACTGCAGTTGGAATTTCTGCATTGCACTTTACCCCACTGTGGTAATATCAGCTATGCAGATAATTATAGGAGGAGGCAGGAGAGCTGGCAACCACCCGGCTGCAGATTTATTGCAGATGCCTACGCCCCAACCACAAGGGAATTGCTAGGAAATTCACACACATTCTAGCCTGCAGCTGAAAGGAGAGGCTCCGTTCCAACTTGAAAGGCACAGGAGAAGGCCTCTAGTGTATTGAAACTTAGGCAAGACCCTTTCCCAGCAACGTGCAGATTTCCCTGTTGCAGGCTCTGAATGCTTCAATCCTTCTGGTAAGCCTTGTAAAACTGCAGGCATTGCTTAAAGAGCAAGACTATAGAACTACTCACCAAGTAGGATCTATGCTACTTCCTATTTAGGCAAAGGCTTTTTATACTTTTCTGGATTTTGACTATGCAAATACTGACGCTGGTATAATTGCTAATTCCAGCATTCGGAGTTTATCCTATCCTGCTGCTATTGCCAATTCACCACACTTCAGAAAAGTCCTCTGCTTAGGATAATAATAATCAATGACAAGATCTTGCCTGTTGTTATTCATTGGGCTCAGAAATCTCCTAATAAAGGAGAATATTTGTAACTCAGGGTTGAAATGAGGGGTCCTTGGTGATCTCTGAGCTTGGTTGTTGCAGACATTTCATTGGCCCAAACTAGGTAACGTCATCAATGCTGTGATGTTCCTAGCACTACCACTGATGGTGTTACCTAGTTTGGCTAATGAAACATCTGCAAGAAAATAGCCAAGCACCGAGAGCACCGAGGATCCCTCATCTGACAGTTTAATAACCACTTTCTCAAATCCCAAGCTGAAGACTTCATTTTGTTCCTGCTTGTTAAATTATACAAGAACAATAGAAAAATGTTGCCAGCTAGTCTGAAGATAACCAACACCCCACTATACACAAGATGGTCGATGAGGATAGGTAATCCTCAGAAAGTAATCAACACTTCTCTATCATTTTGTTAGGTTTTTTTTCACTAAACCAATGTCAGCAAACCATCCTCACCTTGCTTTATCCATTTGCCTGGCTATTTGTCCAAAAAAGAGGCGCCTACAGATTTTGGCAATTTCATCAGAATGACAAAAGCAGCATTGTGTCACTACAATATAAGCTCCATCCCTTTCATAGAAGCATGTAAACCCACGATGCACACAGACCGAAGGTACAGAGCCTTTATGATGTCAATGTGGCCTTTTGTCAATCAACAGCCTGATCCACTTCCAGCCATGTTGCCTCTGGTCCTACAGCCAATCTAGGACGCAGAGTACTGTTTATAATCTATCCATCCATCCATCCATCCATCCATCCATCCTATCTATCTTATTTGAGCTGCCCACCTTCCTTGTGTCTCTGGTTGCTGCATGCAATTAAAAACATAACATCCAAACAACATAATTAAACAAAACCCAGAGAGTGCATTTCAATCCAACACACGATGCAGCCTTTTAATGGGCCACAGACTGACATGGGATCCCCAGGCCTAATGGTGAAACCATGTTCTAAGGGCCAATGTCACCTCGGGGGAGAAGAGGAGGAAATGATGTTCCTGTGGAACAAAAGCCAAAAAAGACCTTTTCTGTATCCTGCTGAATGAAGCTGCTTGGCCAATTCGACCTGCCACATGCTCCTCCTGCTAGACCTGACAGGACAGGTAGATGTTAACAGGGCAAGTGGTCTCTCAAGTACAGCTATTATGATCACATACTACAGTTCTACATTTCTATATTAAGTTTGGTTAACGTCGTTTTAAGTCTCTTCCTTTATGCACATACTGTGGTGTGTGTATGTTATATATGCAAATAACTAAATACAAAAAAAAAAGGAAAAGGAAAAAACCAAACTAATATTACAGTGCACCCCTACCCTCCGGAGACCCTGTCTTTTCACCCTTACCTTTCTTCATCTATATCAGCTATCTATATAGCAAACCTTTTGGGCAGAGTGCCCAAACCTGAACATGCATGCATGTGTGTACATGTGCATGCATCAGAGCACCAGAAACCAGAATACCGGCTGACCAGGGCATGCATTCTTGTTTTTTGGCCCTTTTTCAGGCCACTTTAAGGCCGCCTTTTGGGCCATTTTAAGGCTGTGTTTCAGACCGTTTTTTTGGCCCAGAAAATGGCCTGAAAAACAGCCTGAAAAAGGCCCCAAAATGTTATGTTTTTTAAAACCAGAAGAGCAGCTGGCAGTGGCACATGTGCCCACAGAGGGCTCTGCATGCCACCTTTGGCACATGTGCCATAGGTTTGCCATCATGGGTCTATAACAAATAAAAGATATATAATATATTAAAATTGGGCCCTTATCCCCTCCAAAACAACATACATTCTTGAGTAGGTTTATTCCCTTTATATTTCACCAACACTGATTTCATAAATTCCCCCCCCCCCATTTTATTATAATTGTTTGATTTGATCATCCCTTTTTTAAATTTAATTTCCGTTGTTAATTTATCATTTGTTGCCATACTCCAAATTTCATTATACCACTCATTTCTTTGAATATCCCCCTCATACTGTGATGTGAACCATCACAGTAACCCAGTCTTCATCCTTTTTTCCCCAGTAAACTGCTAACTGCTTAATATCTCTGTGTAAATCTTAAAAGTACCAGTAGTAACTATTGACCATGAAATGATTACAGTATTTCATTGCCTCGTGTCATTAACCTCACACATTCTTCAGACTGCTTAGTCTGATTATTGATTATAGTTTGGATTTTAGGCCTCTAGAATGTGTAGGCCTGTTTCATGATCTTTATCTGGAACTCTGGGTTCCAAAGGACTGACACTGTAACAGAGGTGTCAGGTATATGGCCCACAACATTTCTAAGTGCAGCCCAAACCAGATTAAAAGCAGTTGGGTGATATTTAGGAAAATAGAAATACAGCAAAACATACCATTATACTTTAAAACTAAGTACACTTTAAAACAAAGTAGGTAGTCTTCACCTACCAACTGTCTCATGCCGTGACTGTTCCAAGTTAAAACAATGCTAATACACACACACAGACATAATTTTGTGGCCAATCCTTACATTTATGACTATTTTTTTCTCCAGTCACATGATTTCTATTTGCATGTTTGGCTTGCAGCAAGCAGAATCAATAGGCAAAAGTAAAATTGTGGGTCCCATATCACACAATGATACAAAGAATTTGAAAGGTTAAAATTCAGTTGCTGTGATTAATGGGTAGAGAATTTGGAAAGAGTTGTGCAAATTGTTTTTGTATATAAGTGCTACGAGGGTATTGTGTGCATAACAATAGAAAGATCTTCCAATGCCCATGCTCTCAAATGGCCAGTGAAGATGGCAGAATTAGCAGAGATGGCACTTGTCTGATTAGAGAAAGCACAATGACCACTTTTATTAGCTACTGGAAACTCATGAATTTATTGCTGAAAGAAGAAAAAAATGAATTTGTGGATTTGATGATTGGGAAGGGTAGGTTATGGAAAGAAGAAAATTATGTTTTAATCTTAAAGACGGAAAAACAACTGTTAAGATTGGAAGATGCTTCTTTAAAACTTTTTCCTCTTTCTCTTTGCAACTTTTTCACCTGCTTATTACTTTATTTACTTTCCTCCCCCCCCCCAAATTATATTGTTTTTATTCTTTAAAAAAATATATTTGATAAAAAGTACATATTAAAACAAAGAAGGCAGAAGTAAAATCATAAGTCGCAATTGAATGACCAAGGTGAAATAAGACTAAAAAGTATATTTTGGTCACGTGACTTTCTAAGTCTTTTGTGATTTTACATGCAGCCCAAAGGGCTCGTCACCTACTATTAACTATTTTTTCAGCCCCAGTTTCTGTTGACATTGACTGTACTACTATAGGAGACATTGCCAAGTGGCAAGTGCAATGATGTGGAATACAAGAAGAGCTGCAGGAAGTGACGAGGGAAGGATTAATGCTTCCCTCTGTTGCGTCTCATTAAAATTTGCTCCACCGAAACATGCATCTGCACTAAATGGGCCTTCTACTGGCACTCTGGAACACTATGCTGATCTCTTCAATGAGGTCATTTTCATCTGGAGTTAAATAAGAAAATAACATACTTCCACTTCACTGCAGTCTCACTTCTCTGGATTGTAGCTTGTATTTATAGCTCTTTAAAGCAGCACATTAATTGCTGTCACACAATTTAACATCTCATCCAGCTTGACCCTCTATCACCCCAAGGCAAGACTGATATTTAAGACTTCATAATTTAAGACTTCATAGCAGCTGCCCACTGAAGTCAGGCAGTGGCGAATAGCCTCTCATTAGTGCCCTCCATAGTAGTCTCCAACAATTAATTGCACATTATCAATGGTATCTGTCATGGCTGGTTCCACACTAGTTTGTATAGTGACATGGCCACTTTTTAGTACATTCATTTCTTTACATTTTGGTGTCATCCTCAAACCGTATGGCCCTCATACATTAGGAAATGCAATGTTTATTCAGCCAATGGTCTTTGAGTGGCATGTCTAGGGCAAAAACCGGACTGATTAAAAATTACATTAAGAAGATGGCCCTTCTGTATTTAATCATTTTCTACTGCCATATTAAAAAGTGCAGATTGGCAAGAGGATTTCGAAGAGCTCTGGAGTCATAGATTTTTGACCTCAGTTCTGCATCAGACTTTGCTTCTGTTCTAGCCACAAAGATTATTTTTGATACTCCCTTGCTTCATGCACTTTGACCCTGGCTTAGGGTGTGGCTTCCATGTGCCCAGCCAGATGGCTCTGCGTTCTGTAATGCATATTAAGTCTATATAGTGTTTAACTTTATGACTTCATCTAATGTAATGGAACGTCAGCAAAAATAACTATGCTGTACATTCCAATGTAGTAAAAGGTTTGTACTCAAAAGTATAAAAATTATATTCAGTAATGTGGATTTTTCTACAAAAGATTGAATCTGATTCCTCCCTCCCCGTTGCTCTACTTATGAAGATTTCACTTAATTTGAGTTTTTAAAATTTATTTATTTCTCTTCTCTATTATTTTTATAAGTAATTCAAGATGGCAAACACATGATACTCCTTCTCCTCCTATTTAACCCATTACAACAACCCCATGAGATGAGCTGGTTGAGAGGAAGTGGTTGCCTTGGAATCACCCAAGTGTATTCTCAGTGTTAAGTTCTGCAGGATACCTGAAAAGGTGTTTTTTATTTGTAACCTAAAATAGTGGACCTGAAATTTTCAGCTAGAGGACAGTTCTTGAATCATGAAAAAACAGCTTCCAAACTTTGGGGATAGAGGAGGATGCAAGAAAAAAAAAGTGCTACCATTGATCTTCCTCAATAATGTAATCAAATAAGGAAGAAAAATTAAACTCAGGGAGACTGAAGTCCAATAGGAAACGTCCTGTGACCCAAACTTCTGGGTTGAAAATGCTGAATCTATAAATACAGGAAGTAGCTTTAGCATCAGTGTCAGTTGCCTTGGGGAAGTAAAGTTTAAAAAAAAGCAAAATGGGAGAACAAAATGCACGCAAACATTTTTTACCCTGGTGTGAGTAGGCTGAGTTACAGATTCTTTCTCTTTTTATGGAATCCCCTCCAACCTTGGTTGCTTCCTTGAAGATATTTCATTAGCAGACTAGGTAAATTCTTCAGTATTACCTGAAATATCTTTGGCACTGAAGATATTATCTAGCTGACAATGAAACATCCGCAAGCACGCAGCCAGGGTCTCCATCATTCAGTCGTAAGCTGCACATAGTCTTTGATATACTGAGCCCAGAATTTGGGTTGTTGTAAGTCATTACAGTGGTACATCCAATCATTGCATAACCTGACTCAGTTTTACCATCATTTTTATAATGATCAGTAAGCAAGTCCTTGTGGTCGTTAAATGATTCACATGGGGAGAACTCTAAATTCAGCTTATCCAAAGGGTGCAAAATGTGATCATGTGACCACAGGGTAGGTCAATCAGTTTAAAAAGCAAGCTGGTTGCCAGGCACCTAAAATGCAATCACAGGACTGAGAGGGTGTTGTGGCAGTTCTAACTTTTTGTGACAGATCATAAGTAAACTTTTGACTCCATTGTAAATTTGAATTGTTAAGTGACCAATCATAGATTGAGGACTACCTACTCAGATATTCTCTTCCAATGGTTTCTCCTGTCTCTATGATGACTCAGCTGTTTGATTTAAATTTACATGCATTTAAGCAAAAATTTTATTTGCTTAACAATAGCATGTTTCAGGTTTTTAATGATAAACAATGCCACAGAAAAATGATAATATACATGTTAGTTTAAAAATAGTCAACATCTTTTTTTAAAGTAATTTTAAAGTACTGAACATGTAAGTATTTTGTAATATTTCTATTGATTAAAAGAGGCATCATCTAAAATAAGAGAAATAAAGCATTTATTCCTATTGGACTAACCTATACCCTATTTATTAGGTTACTAATTAATGTTAGAAAACTATTTTATAAATGGTAAATATTCCATCTTAGGTTAAAGCTTTGAACCTATGATTATGTGGATCTAAAATAGAATAGGAAAGCTAGCAGGTGATACATCTCGTATATTCGAGATCAGGGGTGAAATCTAGCAGGCTCTGACAGGTTCTGGAGAACTGGTAGCATAAATTGTGAGTAGTTCAGAGAACCGGTAGCAGAATTTTTGAGTAGTTCGGAGAACTGGCAAATGCCACCTCTGGCTGGTCCCAGAGTAGGGTGGGAATGGAGATTTTGCAGTATCCTTTCCCATCAAGTTACATCCATCAAGCCACGCCACACCCACCAAGCCATGCTCACAGAACCAGTAGTAAAAAAATTTGAATTTCACCAATGTTCGAGATGACCCTTGTATATTAGTGAACATTTCAAATGATGTTATAATGTACTGAATCTATCAAATGTGTGGATATTGAGTGCATTTCAAAAATTAACAGGAGCTTCCATCTTCCAGAAAAAAACTTGCTCTCTTTAATATGACTATTTACAATCTTGTGGCTTTAGGGTGCAACAAGAATTTTACCCATCAGGGGCACAAGCGTTCTCCATGTTTCAACAAGCTAGCAGGACAACTGAGCGGACTTGTTCATGCCTTTGAGAGGGAGTTTACATGAAAAAGAGAAATTTCAACACTACCATCTGTCCTCCACCCAACTGCCAAACACAGCACTTTCAACTGGATTTAACTTGCCCATGAGTCAGCTTCCTGGTTAAGAATCAGAAATGCTCACATCTTGATTCATAATAATCCCAGACAAGGCACTCCTCCTAGCACTATAAAATGTAAAGCCCTGTGCAATTCCAACTTCCATTGTAAATTGTGGTTAGAAAAAGTGCAGGGAGAATTAGTAGAAAGCAGTGGTGGGTTCCAGATTCCATTCCAACCGGTATGGTTGGAACGGCCCTGGCATCACCCACATGGACGCACACATGTGTCATACCTGTGACGCTTCCGCAAGCCTCCCTGACATTCCAGCTGCTCGCCGGAGCATTGCGCAGGCACTGTATGCGCCTTGCGCGTGCGCGGAAGCACAAAAAGCATAAAACACCAGTAAGGCGCTCAGGTGGGCGGGTGAGCCCTCGGGAGCACCATACCAGAACAGTATCCGGTGCTCTGGGCAGCTCCAGTATGCCTGTACCGGGGCCTACTGCCTGCGACCCACCACTAGTAGAAAGACACAAGAGCTTATCAAGATGGAAAGTGTTGCCGGTAGAATATTGTTCAGTGTCTATAGAAGAAAACCTTTGGAAGCAACCCAAACTTCAGGATTTAGATGGAATTCGGATGGTGGGGGGGATATAAACATTTTCATGTGTACAATTTGTGACATATTGACACATTATCTTATCTTTTACATTGAGATTCTGTCCTCTATCCACTCACTGCCTTTAAAATAATTTAACAATTGTATCTT
>JAPKID020004445.1:0-11676 GCA_026931265.2 Tropidonophis doriae
GGGAGAGAGAGAGAGAGAGAGATGTGGGGTAAGCACACACCTATTGAGTTAAAAATTGCATAAATAGTTACATCTCCTCTATAAGGTGTCATTGTCCATGTAGGACCAGGGGCAGAAAGAGAAAAATAAGAATACAGAAATAAGAATTGCTAAACAATCTCATGTTTTTAATTAATGTAACAAAGCTACTTCCAGAGCTGTATGGATAATGTCTAATTACACTGGTTGCAATTCAAGTTTGATGTCTAACTTCAAGCTAAGCAGGGCACATAATAAGGTAACTACAGAGTCCTTTTTTCTTATTATGTCTGCCTTGCATATGAGATCTGGAACCATATATTTCTTGTGTGCAGCTTCTCTTAGGGAATGCCAAATTCTTGGCTGTTCCCATAGACCTAGGAGATTGGGATGCTATTTCCTCCTGTAATACTATCTGATTAAAATAAGAAATGGATCTTGGGATATATGTTTAAGAATTTTTCATATCTATTGCTGCAATTTAAAATTATTTTAGCCATAATGTCCAGGGTGGATCATGGTGGGAGTAGATAAAGATTAGACCTCCACAAATACATATTTTAAAAAAGTGTCTTTTGAACTTGTTCAAGAGTTGGAGTCTGACATTGAGTTGACATATGTTCTTCTGCTTCTCTGGATATGCAGAGAGGATGGTGATGTTTACAGGTGTACTATTGCATTCTGTCAAGCTTTCAAAATTTGCAGGTTGAAAAATAGGAATCCCTTGGTTTTTGGAGTGACCTTTATTTTTAAAGAAGTGAATGGGAAAAAATCTGTCAAAACTATTGTAAAGATTAATTTATTCCAAATGAAATTGAGGGAAAGATATTCTGAATCTTTTTCTTTTTCTTTTTATGCGCAGCCTTCCCTTTCCTGAGGAATATCTTCTGTAGAATACTTTCCCCTCTATTTACTCGCAATGTCCTAACATTCCCTTTATACGTACTGTTCTTTAGTTATTTTTCTTTGGAATTTCCTTTAAATGTGCAATTCTTGTAATTGTCTTAATAGATTATCCATTATTAATGTCTATGCCATCCTGTTCCTGGAATCTCAGTTACATCAGGATTTTGCCAGGAGCAGACAATGAACTTACAATGCAAAATTCATCTTCATCAGTAAAAACAAACATTGTCCAGAATTCTACACCAGAATATGTGTGAGAAAAAAGATGTAAAGTATTGTAAACTTTAATGCAAACTAAACATATTGTGTAAGATTACCCACAATGTGCAATCTCTAGTTCCTAAAAGATCTGTTCAAAGCACTGCCAGAGGTCATTGCCTGGATAGCTGAATTGGACATCCCATTGTGAAACCACTATGATACCCCCATGTATCTTTGCATATAATTACGTGAATTGTGTGTGTATGTTAACTGTCATGTTCTCATCCTAGACTAAATAATGATAGCCATAATGATAAGATTCCACAGGATCCTTCCTCCCCTCTGCCCTCAATATTGTGAACCCATTTAGAACACAATCAGCTGAGTTGAATATAAAACATAACAGGACAACACAGATCATACCAAAATTCAAATACAATTTTTAAAAGTGCATGGATACACTCAGATGAGTGAAACAATGAATTACATGTTTACATTTATTGCCTTCATCATCAAGCTTAATCAATGCTCCCTTTATTCATTAATCTCAATAGGGCAGACTTAGATGTCATCCAAGGCATAGCAATAATAGTGATATCATAGTAAAATTAGAAGACAAAGGTGGGACAGTAGTAGTCATTATGAATAAGAGCAGTTTCTCCGGAAAACTAAGAAGCAGTTATCCAATGCTATCTTTTGATGTAGCAATGGAAGGAAAAAGGGAAAACCTCAAATTGGAGGGTAAAGAACCTGTATCCTGTAAGCAACAAGTTATGTTTATGTTTATTTACACTTATATACTGCCCTATCTCCTGAAGGACTCAGGGAGGTGCACAGAAGACTAAAAGCAATAAAACACAATGACAATATAAAAGTTAAACATAGATTAAATACTAGATCTGTGCTAAAAACTTATGGTTAAAAGCAAGCAAAAACATTATTAAATTACTATAATTTACCCTTCAAATGGTATGGTGTTAAAATCAGTTTTATTTTTTTATCAGTTGCTCCTTCTTATTCAGATTAGGTCTCAGAACAATGATATAGCATTTGGGGGGAAATATGCAGAACAGTAATCCAGCTGCTGAAGACAAAATGGAGAAGATCTCCACAGCCACCATGTATTTTCCCTTGGTACTCAGATAAGTGGGAACAAATGACACCCAAACACTGCAAAAGATCAACATGCTGAAGGTGATAAATTTGGCTTCATTAAAGCTGTAAGGCAAATTCCTGGCTAGGAAGGCCACAGTGAAACTGACATCAGTCAAGAACCCCAGAAAGCCAAGCACTGCATAAAACATAGTGGTTGAACTTTCGTTACATTGGAGAATAATCTCTTCAGCCAGGGAGCTCATGTCAGAATCTAGGAAAGGAGGAGAAATTGTGAGCCACACCAGACAAATGCAGAATTGTGTCAGGGAACAAGTTAGGACAATAGAGATAGCCAGACTTTTCCCCACCCATTTTCTCATTTTGGAGCTGGGCTTGGTGGCCATGAAAGCAAGGACCACTATGATTGTTTTCCCCAATATACAAGAAAGAGCTACAGAGAAGATGATGCCAAAAGAAGTTTGTTGCAAGAGACATTTCACTTGGTCAGATTTCCCAATGAAAAGCAAACTGCAAAGGAAAGAGAGCAGGAGAGCAACAAGAAGGCTATAAGTAAGGTTCCTATTATTGGCTTTAACAATTGGTGTATCCTGATATTTCATGAATATCCTGAGTACCACAGCTGAGGTGACAGAAAACGAGACTGCAATCACCGTCAAAGAAATCCCCAAAGGTTCTTGATAAGTTAAGTATATTATATGTTTTGGAAGGCAATTATCCTTATCCTTTTTTGGATATTGCTCGTCTGGGCATATGAAACAGTAATCTAAGTCTGAAAAAGAAACCATTCGTAATAAAATTATTGTTTTGAAGTATCTTCATTTCCAATTACCAATGCAAAAGTATCTTTATTTCCAAAAATAATATATCTGGAAAAAACTGTTTATATTTTTTCAAGAAAACATAAGAATGAATAATTTAAATCTACAGATACTCCAAGTTAGAATAAACTAATTGCTTTTATCACTAAATAGTTCACTAAAGTATTAAAAAAAATCTAATTTTTCAATATGATGTGAAGCTCAGCCTATTAAATCACCATAATATTTACTCAAATATTTAGTTATTAAAAATAATTTTATCATCAATTCATTTAATATAATACTTACCCAATTGATCTGCTATCTTCCCTTCTGGACATATTTTACAGTCATACCAACAGGATAATTTTCCTTCCATTTTTATCTTGCTATGTCCAAGAGGACACTTCCTATTACAGATTGAAAGAGGTAATGCTTGCTTGTAAATAAAATCAGAATCCCACAGAAATAATTTATTTTTGACAGATTGTTCTTTTCATCAATTACACATATGCAAAGTCTTCATATATAATCCAAACATTGTTGTTGCACTTTCCAGTTTTATTCCTTGTGTAAATTCACTATTTAATTTAGTTTTAGAAAAAAAAATATGCATCCACTTCTTTAAGGAATTTTGTATCTTACTTGAAATAATGCTGCATTATGATTACATAATTATATAATAGATTAATTAGATTAGTTTGGATATATAGAGCTAGAAAACAGAATCATCAGCAGAAATTCTTTGTTTTTGAATATATTTTGATATATAGTTTCCCTGAAAATAAGATAGGGTCTTATTTTCTTTTGACCCTTTTTGAAATAAGTGCTTGGCCTTATTTTCAAGGAGGTCTTATTATTTTTGAGGTGGAGGAGACCGTGTGCATGTTCACCTCAAGGCTGTTACAATATTTTGGGGGAAGGCTTATTTTAGCACATGTGCTGAAAAGCCTGATTGGGCTTATTTTCCTGGGAGGTCTTATTTTCAAGGGAACAGGAAATTCACTATATTAAATGTGATTTTATATATATTTTACATATATTTATGGTTTTATTTTAATGTTTCATGCCACCCAGTGTTGCCTTGTGGTGAGATAGGTTGCAAACAAATGCAACAAATAAAAGAAATTATTAAAATAGGTTTTAGGAACAAGGTTTCTGGAGGTTATTTCAATGATTTAAAGAAAGCCATTAAAATTCTGGACTATTTGCAATGATATTACTGCACTTGGATTAGCATAATTAGTTAAGTAGCTAGATAGACAAAATCTCCATCAAAGTCTCCAGTTCTCTGCAAGGAATATAAATCTTTCTATTCCCCACTATCCTGTCAGAGCTGAAAAAGCTTCTTGGAGGAGAAACAAAATGTCTTCAAAGAAAAAAAAAGCAAGGAAGTCCTGTTGCCTTCTGAAAAATCACCTTTGGGATCTCCAGCAAAAATTCCATAATTCATTTTGGTGTTTTTTTTTTTGCAAACATTGTATTAAATGGAAAATAGAAAATAACAAACTGATACAGAATAAAAAGAACAAAAAAATGAAAGGGAAAAATAAAAGTACATTAATTTGATTAAAAATTAGAAAAAAAATAACCTCACATTTTTTTTCATTAGTACAAGAATTATTACTCTCTTACACTATGACTATCCATTTTCTCCTAATCATTGGAAGTACAATCGTAACTGCATTTTTTCTTCCTCATTCATTTAAAAAACATGTCAGAGGTTTCCAATCAGCTATAAATGTAGATATGCATTTTCTTTAATCAAAGAATTTAATTTAAATATTTCTGGAATTTCCAACTGTTTCATCAAGCAAGGAGTTTATTAAAAACTTAATTCTAAAATGTTGAAATCAAGAAATTTATGTATGCCTCTTAAAAAAAATTCCTATTTGAATATTTTTTAATATCTTAAAGTACTGTATATACATCTCTAAAGTACTTGCAAATGCAATAAGAAATAAATCCTATGTACTAAGATAGTTTTATCTTGTTTTTGCAATTACAAGCCACCTAAAGATAGGCAGCATAGTCCTCAACTTATGACCACAATTGAACTTAAAATTTATGTTGTTAAGCAAGAATATTAGTGTTCCAAGTAATGCACCCATAGAGAGCAGAATTCCGAGGCAGGTAGATTCCTAAAAAACCCAAATTCTTTTCTCCCCCTTCAATCCAGTGGCAACCCTGAAACCGTAAAGATGGCCTCAGCCAGGTTTGCTTCAGAGTTGACAGAAACAGTTGCTAAGTGAGTTTTGCTCCATTTTACGACTTTTCCCACAGTTGTTAAGTGAATCTCTGCAGTTGTTAAGTTAGTAACACTGTTGTGAAGTGAATCTGACTTTCCCAATGACACGCAAAATGTCATCACAAGACTCTGGGACACTGCAACTGTCACAAATTCAAGTCAGTTGCCAAGCATCTGAATTTTGATCACATGACCATGGAGGTGCTACAATGGTTGTAAGTGTTTAAAACAGTTTTACATCATTTATTTTGGCATCATTGTAATTCCAAATGATCTGTAAATGAACTGATATAAGTCGAGAACTACCTGCAATGAACAGCATACGGACTGCTAAATGCTTTCTTACTCCAAGGGTTATTGTTATTGTGATTGTTTAATCATTCACTTCATCAATCCATGACTAATACTTTCAGGAAAAGGGAAAAAGGAGACACACCTGGTTAAATATGAGAGGCCAAACCGTTTCCTTGTCAGAAATGGTGAGGAACTTGTCTGGGGAAGATATGGGGTCAATCTTTCCAATTTGGACTTTCAGAAAGGACTTGTTTGGAAATGTTACCCAATTGAAAATATCAAGTCCAGTTTCTAATTCCCCATTGGGGCCAAAAGAAACCTGTTCTCCAGCACTGTTGTTAAAGGAGACTTGTTGCAAGAAATGGTGCAGCTAAAAAAGAAGAAGAAAGAAAGGAAGAAGAAGAAACAAGAATCTTTAAAGGGAATGGAAACATTTCAATTTATTTCTTCATATTTAAACTAGAATGAATAAAACATTAAACTGTTCTACTTTGCCTCAGTGTGTACTATTTTAAGCTGAAAAAGAAATATATTTTTATCAAATGCATTTTCTACTCTCAGGTGAAAAACTATCAGGTGAGAATTGCAGCACAAAATCCCGAAAGAGAGAGATCTATGAGATCACTTTGTTTTGACTAACCATTTCAGAAATGGTAAATTTGGTACTCTGCTATAAAGTGTAGGCATTGCAGAATTCTCTCAGGTGTTAATTAAGAAACTAATTGTGACATTTTCTTCATATGATTCACTGACAAATTTGCTACTCACTTAAAGAAACACTATTCATATTTTCTCTTATTATTTTTATTCATTATAAATGAAACACAATCAACTGAACAATTAAAGTTATGTCACAAATACCATTGACTAGTGCTAATGGTTATTAAGGGTTTCTACCAGCATCCTAGGTATCAACCAAATATCTTCTTAAAATATATGATGTTCTTAGTAGGACAATTTTTTGCGGTTCCACTGGTGTTATTGCAAGAAGTTGCAATTTATTGATATGTTTAGTAAAATTCTTGGTGGATGTAAAGTGTGGTACATCTTCAAAAGATTGCTTGTTGTTGTTGTTGTTGTTATTATTATTATTATTATTTATTTTATTCAGGAAACATGAAACTCAGCCAATTGAACATTTAAAAATGCATCACAAATTATTATTGTTGTTCGTTGTTGTTGTTGTTGTTGGTGTTATTATTATTATTATTATTATTATTATCTTTATCTTTATCTTTATCTTTATCTTTATCTTTATCTTTATCTTTATTCATAAAACATGAAACTCAGCCAACTGCATATTACAAATACTATTGACTGGTGCAAATGGATGTCACAGTGCCCCGTACTGACATAGTGCCAAGTGCCCCGATGACAATGGATGTCTCTGTGACATCCTTCATCCATAGCTGTGTAGTTTCGATGGCCAGGTTGTGATATTTCATTATTTTTTCTAATTCTTTTTCTTCGACTCTGGCATCTCCAGGAACAGTGATATCTATAAACTATACACTTCAACCCTCTACAACTGTGATATCTGGTGTGTTGTGCTCCAAATGATGATCTGTTTGTATTTGAAAGTCCCACAAGATCTTCACCCTCTCATTCTTGATAATCTTTTCCACTTTGTGTTCCCATGACTTTCTGGATACAGGTAAATCATATTTTTTACATAATGACATTATTATTATTATTATTATTATTATTATTATTATTATTATTATTCAGCATTTCTGGTTATAATAATTCTACATCAGGCAAATTTATTTTCCTTTTTATCCTGCAAATGTCTCACAATAATATCTTTCATGTCTGTCATTCCTTCATTAATATCTTTTGGACATAGTCTATCCATAGAGGCAGACATCATTGCTGACACTGTAGCTACTAATTTCTGGCCTCATTCTTCAAAAATCTCTTGGAGTATTTCAAATGTTATAACAACCAAGAAGGAGGATGGAGGAATAATTACCTTTTACCACCAAAATCCATGCTCCATGCTCGACAGTTCACTCCTTATCATCTGCCGGTGGTGTTCTATGCATGTTTCGCCCACTTCATCTCCCTAAAGTCCTTGCTTTGTTTTGCTGATTGACAAGCCTGGTAGCAACGCTTGGTTTATTGATTAAGAACTCTGATCATTGTTAATCAGTTTGAGGAGAGGGTTTCCATGTGCTGAAGCCCATCTTGCTTTGTCTGGTTCAAGTGATTCATTTTTCTTTTGTCCTTTATGCTACCTTAACAACTTAGTTTCTTCTTATTTACTTCCCCTGGGGGATCCTCTACAAAAGATTCCTCCACTCTGCTTAGGTTCCTGCTTCATCTTTAGATATAGCAGCTTCATCCTAATCTCACAGTTGGACCTAAACCCCAACATCTAAAGAGCACATCTGCAACTACAAAGCAAAATAAAAAAAGCAATTTCTCTGAAATAAAATGAAAGACGCTTTCCTTTGTTCTCTCTCACACACATACTTAACCATATTATATGGAAGAGGCGCCATGCAGATGTTTGTATAAATAAGAGATAAAATTGACACATACACCTCTTCATAAAATGCAGGAGAAAAATACAACACTCTAGAAAACACAATTTGGGCAAAGAACAAAGGATTCTATTCACACCACCGATTGTTGCAAAGCAGGAATTATTAGCGACGAGTATATTAGGAACTTTTACAAAATGTTTATATCTTCTGTTTGTTCATTACACTTGGCTAATTGCATAATTCCCTCCTTTTCCAAATAATCCCATGTTCTGAAAATACTGCTGTGGGCTTTAGGGTTTTTCTTCCAAATCTAGTCGTATTGTCAAATTGGTGTAATTGATTCTCAACTCTATCATAGATTGGAGGTTATTGACCTATAATTTATCCTAGCAGAATATATGCCCAAATTTGCCGTTCATTTGATACTTAAAAACCTTGTTACTGAATTAATCGGTGCTCTAGATTTGCACAGTGCAATGCAACGTACACCAAATATGCAGGCGGAGTTTATGCAAACAATTTGTGGCGTTCAACTTCCAAAACTCTTGGGAATTCTGATCGAGGAATTCTGGGAGTTGAAGTCCACAAGTCTTAAAATTGGAGGGACACCCCCTGACCTAGACTACCCCTATCTTTGAGGAAAGAAAGTGCCCAAGTTGCAGTTAAGGTCACACTAAGCTAAGAGGTGAACATACAAGTAGGCTGCATTCTCCACTATTCTGTTAGAGAGCGAATGTCTGGGGAGTAAAGACAAATGAATAGGAAGATTATTCTTAGGGGGTTTTTTATTTAGAAAGTGAAAGCACAATAAGGAGCTAAAATGTGAAAGAGATTTGTAGAGATTCAATCACTGTAGTATAGTAAGCTTTCTCCCCTCACCACCTTTTTAAGGGGTGTGTGTGTTTGCTGAATCTTTACTTTCCCAAGGTCAAAAGTTTCATTACAGTATCTTATTATGTTGCACACAGCATATATTTTGATCCCTTAGGAAATATTTAACACTTCGGGTGATAAATGAAGAAGAGCAGCAATAAACATACGCCGGGGATAATTTTTTAAACTATATGGAAATGCTTGGTATTTTTTGCAGGTTTAAAAATGAACAATAATGTGCTACAAAGCTATCATATGCATGAGTGATTTTTATGGAACACAGTCAAGGGGAAATGTGGCGAAGATACGGCTATTGTCTTCATATGTAGGAAAGAATTAACTGTCTTTTTAAAGCAAAATATAGCCAGTTCTCTTTACAGCACACTTATGCTCATGTCTATTCAAAATTAAGCCTCATTGAATTCAATGAGGCTTACTCTCAAGTAAATTCATATTGTATTACATCTCTTCAAGGAGAGAACATGAGAGCCCCAGGTTGGACTTATAAAGTATCCAAATCTCTTACAATTATTTTACTTTTGACATGTTCTCTGAACCCAGCCACTGAGCTTGTAAACTGAGATTTATGACTTAGTGCATTCAGTTTTGGTCGACATGATATAAAAAAGATGTTGAGACTCTAGAAAAAGTGCAGAGAACAGCAACAAAGATGATTAGGGAGTGGAAGCTAAAACATATGAGGAACAGTTGCAGGAACTGGGTATGTCTAGTTTAATGAAAATAAGGACTAGGGGAGACAAGATAGCCGTGATCCGATATCTCAGGGGTTGCCACAAAGAAGAGGGAGTCAAACTATTCTCCAAAGCACCTGAGGGCAGAAACAAGAAGCAATGGATGGAAACTAATCAAGGAGAGAAGCAACTTAGAACTGAGGAGAAATTTCCTGACAGAACATTTAATCAGTGGAACAGCTTGCCTCCAGAAGTTGTGAATGCCCCAATGCTTTCCCGACAGTTAGAACAATTAATCAATGGAACAATTTGCCTTCAAAAGTTGTGAATGCTCCAATACTGGAGGTTTGTAAGAAGATGTTGGATAACCATTAGTCTGAAGTGGTGTAGGGTTTCCTGCCTAAGCAGGAGCTTGGACTAGAAGACCTCCAAGATCCCTTCCAACTCTGTTATTCTATTCTATTCTATTCTATTCTATTCTATTCTGTTTTGTTCTGTCCTGTTCTATTCTATTTATTATGATGTATTGCATTGCGAACTGTTCTGGGTTGAATTCAAATCATGCAAACAAACACAAATCAAGGTATAACTTTGAAACAGTATAACTTTGGAAAGAAAGATGACGAGGGGACTGAAGGTTAAAACATATGAAAGATACAGTTGCAGGAACTGGGTATATCTAGTCTAGAGAAAAGAAGAGTTAGGGCTGACATGATGACAAGTGTTCCAGTACTTGAGGGGCTGCCACAAAGAAGAGCGGGTCAACCTATTCTCCAAGGGAAGACAACAATGGATGGAAACTAATCAAGAAGAGAAGCAGCTTAAAACTAAGGGGAACTTTCCTAACAGTAAGAACATTTAATCAGTGCAACAATAGAGTTGTGGGTGCTCCATCAGTGGAGTCTGGAATGGTACAGGGCCATAATGGCGAACCTATGGCACATGTGCCTGGCACGCACGATGTCCAGTTCCTCTTCTGGGCTTCTGGCACATATGCCCACGTGATGATCAGCTAGCCTTTGTGTGTGCAGCAGTGCCAGAAACCAGAAGAGCTGGTCTTCCATTTTCCAGTGCGAACATGCACACTGGCCAGCTGATTGGCGCGTGCATATGTGCACCAGAAACTGGAAGACTTGCTGGCTGGTGCGCATGTGCGTGCTGGGAACCAGAAGTTCATTTTCCGGTACGTGCTTGCCTCCTGGGCAGCTTCACTTCCTGTTCACGGCGCAGACAAGCGCACAGGTGAAGTGCTCCCTTTTCGGCACTCTGTGCTGCACATGCACGCTCCCTTTTCGGCATTCGGGGCCGAAAAGGTTTGCCATCACTGGTATAGGGTCTCCTGCTTGAGCAGGAAGTTGAACTAGAAGACCTCCAAGATCCCTTCCAACTCTGGTATTCTGCTATTCTGTTAAGTAAGCTATAGATGTATAGCATGCCCTTGTGACATCCCGCCTAGACTACTGCAATGCTCTCTACACGGGGCTTCCCTTGAGGTGCACCTGAAGACTGCGGCTAGTCCAGAATGCGGCCGCGCGGGCAATTCTGGGAGCCCCCAGGTACTCCCATGTGACACTGCTCCTGCGCGAGCTGCACTGGCTGCCTGTGGTCTTTCGGGTGCACTTCAAGGTGCTGATTACCATCTTTAAAGGGCTCCATGGCACGGGACCTAGGTATCTGCAGGATCGCATCCTGCCCCATACATCCCTTCGACCGATTTGCTCCCACAGAGAGGGACTTCTCCGGGTGCCGCCCACCAGGCAATGCCAGCGGGGGACGCCCAGGGGAAGGGCCTTCTCTGTAGTGGGCCCGACTCTCTGGGACGACCTACCCCCCGAGTTAAGAACAACTTTGGACCTCCGCTCCTTCTGTCGAAAGCTTAAGATACACTTCTTCCAAACGGCCGGCCTGGCCTGATCCACCGCTCTAGCCTTGTTTTAACTGGGTTTTAAGGGGTTTTTAAGGCTTTTAGGTTTTTAGCACAGGGATATAGTGGGTTTAATTTGATTTTAGATATTTAAATATTTCTATGTTTGTATGCTTTT
>JAPKID020004446.1:0-11675 GCA_026931265.2 Tropidonophis doriae
CAACAGCCTTTTTAAATTCTTAGTGTCATTTCATGCAAAATATAAGAACACTGCTATCAGTGTTGTATAGATACACACACACACACACACACACACACAACACAAAGTTCTTCCATCTTTGATTCTGGATGGGGTTCCATTGCCCCAGATGGAACCAGTGCACACTCAGGAGGCCCTTCTGGATGTATGGCTTCTGCTCGAAGAAGCTGTGGCTAGGAGGCACTTTGCACACCTTTGGGTGCTGCACCAGTTGCACCCATACCTGGAATGGGAGGCCCTGCTCCCAGTAATTCATGCTCTTGTAACCTCTAAGTTAAATTACTGAAACACTCTCTATATGGGGCTTCAGCTGAAAACCATTTGAACTGGTGCACAGTTAGGCTCTGAAGTTAATAAATGGTCCAGATACATGGCACACATAACACCACTTCTTCATGAGATGCATGGTTACCTCGGTGTTTCCAGGTGCAATACATGAAGCTAGGGATTACCTATAAAGCCCTACATCACTTGGCACTACAGTGCTTGGCGAATCACCTTTTTCTCTACCCCTCCAACCAGCTCCAGCAGTATGGGCATGCTGTGGATTGTGTCAGCTGGTGGGGACCAAAGGAGAAGCTTTTTCTGCAGTGACCCCTGCTCTGAGGAACATTCGCCCTTCAGAAATTAGAATGACCCCAACCAAATTCATCTTTTGTAAGGCTGAAAAATCATGTTCTCATACCTGGGATGCTGAGTGTAAGGGCACTATTTTCTGGCTATATTACTAGTTGGCTAAGTATCTTGCTCCTATGTATGATTAATCTGGATGTTTTTGGAGTTTTTATTGTGCTGTTGTTTTAAAATGTTTTTAATGTTTTGAATAGTAGTGCTGCCCAAAGCCATGATTGAGATCGTCAGCCATAGAAATTGAATAAATAAATACATTAGCAAGATAGTTAGGGTGTTAGGCTGGCATATGAATATTCCAGTTTGAGTTCCTGCTTTATTGTGAAGCTTCGTGCACTAGCCTCAGCTTGGCTTACCTGTTGTCAAATATGTCCTGCTCTAAATAATATCAATGAACATATAGTAACATATAAGCGCAGCCAATTGTAATAGTCAGAAGGAATAACTTTAAGGAACTAAAGGAAGAGCTGCTACCAAGATAATGGTCAGATAAAGAAACCTGAGGTTAGGGCAGGACTATAGCCTGAGAAAACATTCAGAATATTTTATGCTGTTCTCATAAAAATACAGTGCAAAACATAGGGGGGGAGCACATGCAAACACACAGTATTCTGTTAGCATACGGTAATATTATAATTTTAAAAATAGTATTGTCCTGCATGGTTTCCTACTGTGAAAGTTTAAAGCTGTTGTATATTCAATACTTTATTACATGGAAACTCTAATCTTAAATATGGATTGTCTCTTCTCAGTCTATTAGATCTGCTTATTTCTTAGATTTGCATCCCACCTTTTATTCAGGAACTTCAATGGCCAAGAGCTTACCTGAACCTTGGACTTCTGGTACCAGTACCACACTGCTTAATGTTTACCATATGTTAGATTTATCCAGTATATATGAAATGCTATAATGGTATCTCACAAAAATATATAATTACTTGTAGGATACAGGAACTTTGAAAGGAAAGGAAAGTCTTGCTAAGAACAAGAAGCCTTTAAACACAGTCCTGCATGTAGTTAGCTCAGTGGGATATCATTTGAAGCAGGATGTGAATAACTGAAGAAGTGCCTTCAAAGAGTAACAAAGCCAGTCCTTCCATATCCCTAAATCAAATATTCAGAATACCAAAGGAAATTCCTTAATCACTTATAATGACGCTGATCATGCCTGGGCCTGAAAAGAGATGGAAGAAAAAAATGAAAGTATCTTACATAGTTTTCATAGATACATGAGAAGTTCACAGAGAACATTGTTGGAATGGGTAGCTGTAATAAATTTAATGAAATAAATTAATAACCATCACACCACTATCTTTTTTTTCAAAAGAAATTCTTATCCAGAGGATTTTTTTTCCCCTCTGATCTGTTCTGTCCTTATAGTCTTTAAAATAATTTCATGCGGTTCTATTGGAATACATTGAAAGATTTATTTTGCCAAGCTTGGCAACAAGGAAGCACTTAACAGTGATCTAGCAGATTTCCATTCTTAGAAAAGATTTGCTGTACACATGGCAGAAGAAGAATAAACTGCTTCGGCTGCATTTGGATAAAAGTAGAGAAGAGAAGAAATAAATGGGAAGAACACCGAGTTTCGTGAGTGAAAAATTACTTGTTTCAGTGGAGCTGATTTCTATTAATAAAGCATACCATATTGCTGCTGGAAGTCTTTGTTGCCACACTATATGAAAGATGCATATCCCGATTCAGTACCTGGATCTTCATTCAGAAACCCTGCTGCAGTATATTGAAGTTATGGTTTTAAAGGCTAGGTTCAGAAGTGCCCACATCTGCTTATGTATTCCAGTGAAAGTCCACAAGACTTTCATGTACTCTTCTGCCTGTTGGGCTTTCTGCTCCTACAAACAAATCGGAAAGGGGAGGGGGAAGCAATCCTGCATGGCTGATTATTACCATAGGTTCAATCTACTGCAGTTCCTAACAGTCTTCAATGAAAGGAACTGAATTAGTACTTATGCAGTGCTTGACAAATGTAACCCTATTTTCCCCCCTGGAGGACTTTCTGTGCAAGAGATTTCCTTTTAAAAATATATAACGTCAAAGTGAAACATTGAATATTAGAGTTGAGGAATTTGCAAAAATGTAGAAGCCTGGGGCCTACACACCAGCTGGTCTTGATGCTTTTAGTGAAAAACTACAGATGGAAACATTCCCTCCCATGTATCTTGTCTTTTACTTATTGGAAATGTTTTCTCTTTGCTAGAAACAAAAATTAAAGTAGATAAATGTCTGAATAATTTAGAAACTAGAGAAAACCCCAAATCATCACATTTTCACAAACCTATACAGCTATATATCCATCTTGTCTGATAAATGTATTTTTTAAAAACAGCTTTTTTAAAAAATTGAAAGACCAAACCCAACCCACGATATGTTGATGTTCAAAGCATAAGATGCCTGACAATTAAATATTCCAAATATTTTTGCATGCATTAACTGAATTTTTTTTATGAACCGTTTGCTGAATGAAAATAAATCCAGACTACTTTGCCTTATTACTTTAGGTCCAAATTTTATAGAATGCTCTGTGTTACACCTGAGTCTCTGCATAATAGCCTGACTTTCACCTCATTTTTAATTCCTAATTCTGAGAAACTATCAAGACAGAGGTGACTTGACTTGATTATTCAGTATTTCATCATGGCATTTTGGAGTCCAGTCATCTGACTTTCTGTTTCTTCTCTCTTCAGAGTCTGGCAACAATTTTTTTTAAAGGAGAGGGAAAAATACCTAAGGGCTAATTTCCCAGCAGGTGCTGGATCAAGCAAGTCTTGTGTTTTGTTCCTTTGGGAAACCTACATGGATCACAGGATCCCCGTCCTTTGGATGACCTGTAGTTAAATTGTGAAAGGTAGGCTCAATTTCTTTCTATAGATAAACAAAGATTATATGACATATGTGTAACTATGAATAAGGAATGATTTATTTGAGTTGGTTGTCCTTCTGACTCTAGTAAGTGCAGTTTGCCTATGCAGCTGATTGAAAATGTGCAATACATTTTTGTCAAAGATAATTATAAAAGCACTTTTGTTTAAATATCAAATGTCAATTACTTCACTTTTATCTTTACCCAGACATAATGACCTGAATTGGTGGATGGAGACAAGAAAGTGGGAATGAATATGATAGAATGATTTATTCACTTGATTAGACTTTATATGTTATCTGTTGTATATAATAATTCTAGCTGACTCAAAATAAAATCAATAAAATAACAATGTAAGAACACTTCATAACCTTTCCCTCAGGGCACATGATAACCTGTTCTGACTCCTTCCCTTCACAAGATAATTAACTAGATGGACTGCTACATGGCAGCTTGCCTGAACTAACCTGAACTAGACTGAAAGATTACATGACACAATTCACCGACTCTGAAGCTTCTCTGTTGTTTCCTGCAAACCTACTCTTCACAGAGGATTTCTTTTAAAGCCTCTTGGGAAGGCCCAGGCAATTAGGCAGCTGATACTGATTATCTCTGATGGCATCGGTCTGCTATCTGCCTCCTCTCAATCCTTAGCCTGACATCCAGGACAAACTGGGTTTCCTTCTCTCGAGCCGACTCATAGGACTCCTCACTAGAGGAATCCATCAGCAGCTCATCCGGAGCTGGCTGGGCCACAACAATAACCCTACTCTATATTTATTTGTGCATTCCATTATTTCCAATAAAATTGAATTGATACATTCAGACTTTGAAAACATGTTGCCATTATCAGTTATTACCTTGAAAATAATAGTTGCCACAAAGGGAAGGTTGAGACACAATTTCATCTGAGGGCTGAATTTTTAACCCCCTAAGTAGATTTAGGGACATAGAGTTTATGTAAGGTAAGTTTCTTGGGGTTGGAAAATTTAAAGAAAAAGTCTGCAGAGACTTATGACCAGAGGCGGTATGCTGCCAGTTCGCACCAGTTCGGGTGAAGCAGTAGTGATGGTGGTGCAAGGCTCTACCCACCTACCCAGTTATCATCATGGACTGCGTGCATGTGCGCTCCCATTACCGAACCAGTAGTGAAGATAATAAGATACCATTACTGCTTATGATATTAATTTTTGTCCTATAAAATCTTCCACCTGCCCCAAACTAGAATCACTTTGAATCTGCTGCCAGTCATTGACATGGCATGCAAAGCCTATGCTGCTACCCTAAAGTTAAAGGAGCTTCCACACTGTGATATAAGAAAGTATGAGAAATGAAGGTGTTGTGCAACATTCCTCATCAGAAGTGGGTGTTCCTGGCTGTCATAAGCACAAAAGTTTTCTGGAGAGCACAAAGGTTTCATTGATGTTCTGGTGGTCTGTCCTATACTGTAAGGAGTTCGTTTAAAAACAAATATTTTACAATTATAATTTCCTTTTTAAAAGGCAGAAATAATGCCATCAGTTGTTAGTATTGGAGAAGCAGTGGATTCCAGTAAAATATGATAAAGGTGTTTGATAACTACATGAAGCTGTAGATTTTCAGGATGTCCATACCTGTTCTTTACTGTGACTATCTCACTTCTTCTTCTTTTTTTGCTAAATGGAACTATACAGGGCAGACAAGTAAGACATATTTGAAATTGCAGTTTCTTCATTTGGCCTACACCATCTTGTTCCTTTCCTCAACTATAGATTCCTTCTACTTTCCTGAGGATTAAACAAAGTAATCATAACTGAGGAGTGGCACTGAATATTAAGTACAACATAATTTCACAGATGTTTCTAGACAAGTTTTAGGGCAGGGCCAAAAATAAAATCAGCATGGTATTGTCATTCATACCAGGTACAAACTAATTTCTGGTTTAAGAGCCTGTATAGGGAACACAAAGAAGTCAATAGACATCAGATTGTTTTCTGTTTCTGCTAATATGAATTCTGCAGTTATCAGTTTTGATGTGACTAAATCAATAATTATGAAATTCATTTTCAGAATTGGTTTTACATCCTTATATAATACAGAGAGAGAGAGAGAGAGAGAGAGCACTGTCTGAAAGAAAACAGAATGTATCCTTTTCTGCTTTGAACGTAGATTCTAATTTATATTCTCTCTTAAGACTATATGAGATAGCTTGAGTTTGTCTCAACAAGCTCTTTCAAGGTTTCATGTCAAGATGAGGAGGCAGCATGATTCTCCTCAAGAGGACATTTTGCATTGCACTATCCATGTACAAAAGTATGTTTTGGATATCAGAACTGCCAGACAAGACTTTGGAGCAGCTCAAGTCAAAGCTCCATAGCTAGTTCACTTCAGGGCAGGCGGCTTCAGAAGAGCAGTTTCAAAGGGCTGTTTTGCACAACTTTTGTCAAAGTGAAGCACCCTTTGAAGTTTACATAGCCCTACTCTGCAAGAGCTTGTTCTTTATAATTTTGAAATGCTACTTCTGAGTATTCATTAAGCAGCCCTGTTTTTCTGTCTTTTCTTAATTAATATGTGTCTGTGTGTAGGGAGAGTAGGGGAAAAGAAAGAGAAAGAGTTATAGAACCATTATGTTAAAAATATAGATCTGCTAGTGGAATTTATTTGGTGACATTTGGGTTCATAAAGAAAAAAAAAACACTGTGCCTGAAACTGAAAACAAACTTTCAAAAATGAAAAGGAATGCTAATTAAAAGACCTGACCATCACAAAGATTTAGTGATCATTGCCTTTCATCAAAGAATCCTGTAAGGGCTAACTGTGTAAGACTAAAAATTCCTTATAATTATTATAAATAACTGGAGTTACAAAGATTCTTTGGAAATGTATAGTACGGCATTTACATAGTAAGTTAAAAATGCTTTTTTGGAAATCATCTTAACAGTTATCTGGTGTCCTAGCTTGAAGTCAAAAAGTCCTTCAAAATTTCAAAATATTTATAAGTTTAAGCAAAAATACCTAGAAACTACACATATCTATATATATATATATTTACATAGCTGTTTCCAAGGCTCTTGCCTTAGGGTGCCATCTCTGTCTAAAATGCATATTAATCACTTAGGAGTGGTATGTATAATAATATAAATATAAAGAAAATCTGCTACACTTGTTCCTTGGGTGCTAAGTCATTTAAAAATCATCGCACTGTCTTTGTCTTAAATTCTTCAGACATGTTGAAGGTTTATTTATTAAAAGAGTTCATTCCACTGTTTTATTTGTTAAAGTACAGTCTCTCAGTGCTGATTTTTGACAGCTGATATTGCAAGATGAGCCAAGTCATTTTTCAACATTTCAAGGGAGATGTCCATATTTCAGCAAATAGCTAGAAATATGCTAGAACATAATTTGAGCATCATTTTTTCATGCAGAAGCAGTCCATCAAAACTCATGCTTTTATACATATCCTCACAGTTTTCTTGGGAATATTATGGACACAGTATGGAAATGTTTTATTATTGTTGCCATTTTAAAAAAAATCTTCCAAACTGGTTTATAACCAGATGTTTCTTAGTAGTCTCTCATACAAATACTAACCGGATCTCAGCCTGCTTAGCTTTGTCTTTTTTATATCTGCTAGTTCAACCTATGTAATATTTTCTGAGTAAGCAGAACAGGTTCCTAAGAAAATAGAACTTTACTAAAACTGTCCTAAGCTATATGTCATTTCTCTGAGTTCACAACAGATATATGATTCACAATAAAACTGTCATTTCATTAGAGGTCCACATAATCCTTCTGTTTTATTTTATAATTCATTTTCAGTAAAAAGTTTGCACATTAAGCCAAGTAATCCACAGGAAATTAGAACAGCAATTGCTTTTTACATTAGCTATTCAGAACAAGTAGTAAGAGTAGAAGAGCATATCACTTTGTATTAGATAGGTCATATGGGAGACCAACTGTTCTAATATGGAGTCTAATAATAGCAAATCTTTTAGTTACTTCTAGGGTATCATTATTAAAATGTCAACAATTTTAATCATGGTTGTCTTTAGCAAATACCATAAATATTAAATTACGTGATTAATACATCAGAGTTTATTACCTTATGTCAGATGGAGTAGGTGTGTAATAAATCAATTCTTCGTGTTGGAAATAGTTGGAAGTAAATGTCATTCTAAACCACTACATGTATTTTTTTTAATGTATTTTTAAAAGCAATATGATCCTCAAAATTTCATTGTGCTGTTGTATTATGTGCTAATAAAAAGATGTCTTAGCTAAAAATTAAATTAAATAAAAATAAAAATTGTGGTAATAATACAATAAATACTTGAGGGCATTTCTACATGGCACTTGGCATTAATTACTGATTTCAGAAGCAGTGCAACCAGTATGTTCACTTGGAACAGACAGAGGTATCTATATATAGAAAAGGCCAAAGGAACTGATTATAGAATGACATATACACACAGAAACACAAACACAAACATTTCAACTTTTCTCTAATATAACAATGTTATGAATTAAGGAATGGAATGAGACAATCAGAATATATATCTTGCCTTCATATTTAGATCAGTCTACAGGATCAGGTAGGGAGGTAGTGATTCAAAAGGTGTTGTGTTTTTATTTTATTTTATTTTATTTATTTATTTCTGAAACTAAATATGGTGGGGGTAATTAAGGCTGGGATCTAAATTCAGGATTGCTGAGATAATAAGACATTTGTGAATTTAGAATCTAATATTATGTCTTAAATATATTTGGGAGGCTTCTTTTGACTCCTTTGTAAGGGAAATATCTGAAAAAGTGGGCAGGGAAAGTGCAAGGAAAAGTTATATAAAGTTTAATGGGAATTCCAACAGATCAGGAATGGTGGGAGGGCATTTCTTAGATATAGGCAACACTTTTACACCATCCAAATATCACTGATTAGAGAAACTGGGTTAATTTCCCATTCACAAAGGGGAAAAGGATGGATACCATAGAGTAAATAGAGTGGAACATGAAGTCATTTCTCCACTGGCAATGGAAAATTGCAACTGATGTTCCTACAAAAAGCACCAAGGCTCCTGAGATTATTTTTAATGTATTTTTTATAGAAAGTTCTAGGCTATGGAAAAGCAACATGAGACTTAGGGCCGCACACCTTTCTGATTTAAGGTCCTAAAGCTCCTACTTATAAAAAATCAGAAACCCAGCTTCCTGACATTTTGAGATACGAATATACAAATACTTCAATTTAAACCTTACAATTGGTTTAATACATATAAAAATGAAAAGAAAATCAACTTCAAACATCCTTCAAAGAAACCATCCTGTTTTTCACATGTTTTACACAATTCTATATACTTTGTAGCCTGCCCTTATAAAAAAAAATACTGTTGTGCTTTGCATTCAAAGCTGCTTTTGCATGAAAAGAATGGTGTTTGCATGTTAGGCATGGAAATATTTAACTGTCTCTCTTTTAGGTCCTTTATCAGAAACATGGAATAAAAATATGTGGTTGGGAAGAAGCATGATTATTCAAAAATTAGATCAGATGTTTCAATCACAAAATTTGCAAAATTTTCTAAATCAATATGCAAGTGGAAATTATAGATTGAACACATTAGCAGGCAGATTCCTGTTTCAAAATAATAATAATAATTAGCATCATTGAGCAATAGCTTTTGTTCTTTTTCCCAGGAGACCAATATTCCTAAGAATGTTTATCCCTGCAATCATCAAAATACCTGTGCACTTTTTTTTAGCGAATTTTCATTCAATTCATTTTTTAAAAAGTCTGTCAGGTAAGATGATAATAACTGAAAAAATAATATGCCGTGATTTTTCTTTATCAAGTATTTTCTTCCCTTATAAAGAGATTCCACAGGGAACAAAGCATTTTAAAAATTGCAAGGCAGATCCGTGTATAACATTACTTTTTATATCTTTCTAGAAATCCCCCAGTTAAGGAAAGAGTGTTCCTGAACAGCCTGGGGTATCACTGCACCTGCTGGAGTGATCTATACTTCCTTGTTTAAGAGGCCCCTGGAGAAAACAGAGAAAGCAATACGTCTGTGGTCAAAGAAGCCCCCTTTTCAAGCATATCTATCGAGAGGAAGTAGAAGTTGTCTCAAGGAACTCTCTCATGAATTATCTCCTGGGGGGGAAATCTGCAAGGTACAGAACAAACAAGGCTTTTCATCTTGCAAGTATATATAAAAAGAAGAATGAAGAAGTTGCTTCTTCTTCCTTAATTTTTCCTTTTAGGGCAAAATGAGTCCTAGACTTTCTGACATGGAAAAGACAATACTAAAAAAACTGCCAAAAATTGTGTCTTCTTTTTTTGCAGCTAATGATAGTGTTGGTCTACAAAAAAGAAGAAGAAGAAGAAAGTAATTTTAAGTGTTGGCCTATAAAACAAAAAATCTAAACCATTCGTTGAAGGCACTACCAGAACATTAATTTTTTAGACAGGATTCAGTACAGAAAGAAGAAAATAAATGGAATAATTTTTCTCAAATGAAAAATGGTAAGAGAAATAAAGTGAACAGAAGTTGCATATGGGAATATCACAATCATGGAGTAAAAAAGACAAGAAAGAACTATAATAATGGGTTACATGAGCATTTGACCACAAGCCTAACCCCTTCCCAATGTTGATTTTTCTCTCTCAATTTTAGGCAATTTTACCCATTTCCTAAAAGACTATTTCAAGCAAAGACTGCATTGCACAAAATGCTAGGCTTATTTTCACTATCATACATATTATCCTGATTTACTTTGTTTACTCGTTTGTGTACTGCACTCTTTAAAGACTGCCCATCTGATTTTGTAACAATTCTACATAGCATGCAAAGCTAAAAAAATAGATTTATTTCGTATCCAAATCAAGCATGTTAGAGAAAAACAACCAATAACTAATTTAGAGCAACAAATCTTCTCTGTTCCACTTTTGATTATCCCACCATTGAAATAAAACCGCACCAAAGAAAAATATGGCTGTAATCTATAACTGGATAGTGACACAATATCAGTTCTCGGTTTTTATTAATCAAATAGATTGCAAAATATTTTTCAGGGCTGATTTTATTTTTTGTTTCTTAATAGGAAATCAGATGAAGTTCTGCCAGCCAAATCTCACGGATTTCCTGTGTAAATCTTATAAATAGTATTTAGTTCTAAAATGTTAACAAGCACATTTATGGCCTAAATTATTTAACCACATATAATAACTCCATACTGTGTTTTTTGCTAGGGTTCTCTCAGAATACTTACCATTTATCATATGTTGTCTGTCTTTTTTTTCTACTCAGAAGCACAGCATGAAAAAACTTCATTTCACATTGAAACATCACAATGTGAAATAGTGTGATGAAATGAGTCACAGAAGGAGAGTTTGTGTTATACTCTGGTAAACAGTTGGTCTCCAGGAATAATAATATTTTATGCTGTGACTGATATATTAGTGGCAAATCCTAATATATGAATAATCCAAAAGCAGGGGTTTTGCTTAGGTTGGACTGTGTGTATACATTAAAAAATTACAAGTGGTATGGAAAATGCTGATGAGGAGGTATAACCCAAGCTGGACCTATCAATTCAGGCACTGTTACAGTACATTTTTGAAAAACTGTATGCAATTTTGCCGCTGTTGATTTAAAAAGAAAACTCGAGGTACTCCTAACATTGAGTCTGGTTAAAATGCAGTACTGCAGGCTATTCTGCTGACTGACTGCTGCCTCCAATTTGGCAGTTCAAATCTCACCAGGCTAAATGTTAACTCATCCTTCCATACTTCCAGATTGTTGGGGGAATATGCTGACTTCATAAACTGCTTAGAGAGGGCTTTAAAGTATTTTAGAATAAATGAAGACCTGTTTGCCTTACTTGCTTGATAATTTAGAAGGCATTTCAGTAGTATTTGTACCAAGAGTCACATGTTATGGCAGTGCTTCCCCATCCATTGCCCTGTAGACTAATTTTTCTCATGATCAGGAGCTCCAACATACATTTTCTAATCCAAGAAAGAAAATATACTGTAAATTGAGGCTCCTGGTCATGAGAAAAATTAGTCTATAGGCAATGGATGGGAAGCACTGCCATAACATGTTTTGCAACTTTCGCCTTCTAAAAGGACCACAAAATTCCAACAAAA
>JAPKID020004447.1:0-11675 GCA_026931265.2 Tropidonophis doriae
CCCCCTCTGGGCCCAACCAGGTCTCGGCAATTCCCACCAGGTCCGGGTCCCCCTCTGACACAAGGTCATTAATGAGGAGGGCTTTATTCACCACGGACCTGGCGTTACAAAACATCAGCCTTGGACCCCGGCTCAGTAGCCCTCGGCCACCTAGCCCTCGTAAAGAGGACAGGGGGCCGGGGCGAGGAACCGCTAGTAACCAGCGGCCTCGAACCCCCAGCTCTTGATGGCGACCCTGTCCTCCAAAGTATTTCAAGGGAGGAGTTACAGTCACAGACCTTATCTGGCTTGGGCAGCTGACAGGCCAATATCTGCAAAACTTGGCAAGGAGTCTTGGGGAGTCATGAACCAATTAAGCAAACTAATTGTCTCCTGCAAACTCCACTCCCCTTTCACTCCTCTTCTATTTCCTGGGGGTGGGGGCATTCATTGTCCACCTGTGGTCTTACTCCCAAGTTGACCCCTGTTCTTTGGTTGTTCCCTTCGTCTGGCAACTCTGTGCATGCGTACACTGGGAACGGGCTCCAGCTGTTTGTCTGACTCACTGATGTCTGATTCTGAAGGCAGCTGATAACTAGCATACAGTTCTGGCCCCCTCTCTACCTCTGACACAGAGCCCTCATCAGAGCCTTTCCCAGACTAGCCCATGTTCCTCCTCAACATTCTCACTGTCTGAACCTGCTGCCAGCTCCACTGGCCATTGGTGGGCCACAACAATTCAATAGCAATCTGGCACCACTGGTGTGAACTCCTGGTGCCAGGATAAATTATGTAGATGGAAGGCAGACTGGCATGGAGGAAACCTTAGATCAACAGCAGTAACATCCGATATCAGGAAGAAGAGAAATATTGTGATAGGATTACCATGTCAGTGTAGAATCCCCAATTAGTTGTGAAACTCTTAGGATGTCTTTGGGTCACTCCATGTCCTTCAACCTACTCTGTATGCAGAGACCTCACCGTTTTTTGTAGGTTCAAAGGTTACAACTTCCTGGAGAAAATATTGGTTATAATTAATGACTTGGTACCCAGATGCCTTGGGGACTATATTTTCCAACCAGATCATCTCAAGACAAATTGTGATTATTTTTATCATTTTCCCCCTGACGCCAACATTCAGGAAACTAAAGGCAGAACTCTTCTGTAGGCCTTGTCCCTGGTGTATGGACACAATTATGATTTTTGTTGTTTGTTCTCATCTTAAATGCTTTCAATATTATTTAAGCCTACTATGGAAGTTTTAAGGTTATATCTGTTTGAAATTTATTTATTGTAACTGATATAGCTACCATCTCATATATATGATTTTCAGTGGCTATAAAATATAATGTTACAGTTGAGATTTACCTTTTTCCCATAAATCACCATGATCAACTCTCTGAAATCAGTGGTATCCAAGTTAAACAGAGCAATGAATAAATCAACAATTTCAACAAAAAAGAAACAATACATTTGCACTCTTTCTGCTTATATGTTCAGTGCTTCATTTGTGTAGATATGTTTAGAATATAATATTGTAATGAGAACTACTCACTAATTTTATGCTGGACAATGTCTCTTGTTCTTCCGAAAAGAGAAATTACTATCTATCTATAGTGAAGAGAGTTTTAAGATGCAGGGTGAGATTCAGGGATGCAGGTTCTTCTGAGCTTGCCTGAAACCCTCTGTTCTTGCAGTCAGGAAGTATTCATGAGGTCAAGGTTACTATCAATTTCATAGATGGGAGTTACATTGTTACCATTGTTATCTTCATACTGAAGTTTTTTTAGACTTGTTTATCATGCACTTTCAGTGTGTCAGAACTATTATTCCTGTCTAACAGTTTGATATATTAGTATTTGCAAGAATGTACAAGCTTTGCTTGTTGATTTCTACATAGATTCCTTTGACAAAATATAAGTTATGGCTTGACACTTTAGAAGGAATGCTAAATATATTTGTCCCAGCACCAACTTCTTTATGTGATACTAGTGGGTCTTCTTAGCTACATAGTTACAGAGAAATACAGCTGATTGTTTCTTAACAGTATTTCTCAGCCATAATTCTGCAGCAGGTGCAGCAGTAACTATAAAAATATTCCAGAATAAAGCAAGATGCAAAACATTCATTAAAAGAACAGTTTTTTCCTGAACACCATCACTCTTCTAAACAAATAATTCCCTCACCACTGTCAAACCATTCACTAAGGCTGCATTACTATTACT
The DNA here is from genome assembly GCA_026931265.2 of Tropidonophis doriae. Taxonomy (NCBI): domain Eukaryota; kingdom Metazoa; phylum Chordata; class Lepidosauria; order Squamata; family Natricidae; genus Tropidonophis; species Tropidonophis doriae. Next base: position 2,205 of record JAPKID020004447.1, read on the forward strand.
ATTAGTCTTCTCATCATTCCTATCACCCATCTCCTCCCACTTATAACTGTTTGACTGTCACTTTGTTGCTTGTATCCTTATAATTTATATTTATATTTATTGTTTTGTGATTGCTTATTTGTACAATATGACTATCACTAAATGTTGTACCTTATGATTCTTGATGAATGTATCTTGTCTTTTTACGTACACAGAGAGCATATGCACCAAAGACCAATTCCTTGTGTGTCCAATCACACTTGTTCAATAAATAATTCTATTCTAAAATGTAAATATTGGGGGAAATGCATTATTGGGGGAATATCAAAAGGATAGAGTAACGATAGGCTATAAAGAATTAGTTGCCAGGTTTTTGTTGGTTAGAACTTTCCAAAGAAACTACCACCTATTCTGCTTTGTGCAGGCTTGCCTTTGTGACATTGATTTTCCTGGACTCTATACTGAGCTGCGTTTTGGATGTTGGTCTTGCTCATGGATTTTGGACTCATTACTTTGGCAGGCTGGACCTGAATCGTGGACTTTGCGGTCTCTTGCCTTGCCTTTGCTTTTGAATTTGGTATCCTTGTTCCTAGCCTGAGCATTGCTGAACTCAATAGGATTTTGCCTTGGGTGCAAGTGGAAACCTGAGGAATTAAGGGCTCTGACTATCAATTGTTACTATGACTTGTGCATGTTGTGCATGTGGATTGAAACAGGATAGGCTATCTTGAAAGACTACCTGAAAACTTTATTTGGTTTAAAATGCCATGGCCCAGGTGACAGGCCGGGTTTGAGATCTGAGTGCCACATGATAGAATAAGTTCTTGTTATTTTCCCTAGCTCCTGCTCATTTGCTGTTCAAAAGCATGAAAATAGCAATAGCACTTAGACTTATATACCACTTCACAGGGCTTTTCAGTCCTCTGTAAGCAATTTACAGAGTCAACATTTTACCCTAACCATCTGGATCCTCATTTTATCCAACTTGGAAGGATGGAAGGCTGAGTCAACCTTGAGCTGGTGATATTCGATCTGCCAAACCTCTGGTAGCCAGTGATCAGCAGAAATAGCCTGCAGTACTGCACCCTAACCACTGCACCACTGTGGCTCTTATGCAAATAGATAAATACATGTGAAGCTAACTGTGTTCTATGTCTTGGCATATAGACATGCTGCTCACATTACCATGGAAATGACTTCACACAATGCTAGCTCCCTCAGCTAAGAAATGGAGATGAGCAATGTCCCATAACTGGAAAGGGGAAATCTTTACCTTTACATTTGCTACTTTGGTTTAGCTTTAAGAATACATACATACATACATACATACATACATACATACATACATACATACATTCATACACTTGTATGTGTGTGCGCGTGTAAAAGTATTGCAAGTATACACCGAATGATGATCCTTATAACTCAGTCCTTTGTATTTAAACTGAACCACCAACAGCTTTCTCTCCTACTTAATTGTTATATCTTTTTTTTAAAACCAGCTTATAAATGCATTAATCTAGTAGGGATAGTACATTTATAAGGTATCCATCTAATATTAAATAGAAGTTGCTTAGCTGAAATTATATATTATATTGTGTATACGATTGGCTTTCCATATCATGCTGAGTCATGGCTTGTGAACAAGCTATAGCAGCCTAGCTTACAAAATTTGTTCAAAATATTGTTTTAAAAATCGTTATTGTCAGGGCTAACACACCAAGCTAACCCCCCAAAAAACATATTTAGCTTAGTACAATATGCAAAAGTAGCCACTGTCTATGCATGCATTTAATGCAATGAATTATTGGCCCTCCTGGGAAGAAACTCATTCATGCCACATTTGCCAGCAAGGAGAAACTAAGCAGGGCAGAGAGGCTTGTTTGACAAAGCTTGTACAGAGCCATAAATACAATAATCTTGCACTCCCCAAATTAGTGACATGCTGCTATCCTTGGTTGTCATGGAGAATAAAGATCTCTAAGAATAAGGATATTATTTTAATAAAGAGGAAAATGATCTTATAAAAGGAACCCATTTCTTGGTGCTGTGATGAAAGTGTGTGCCTAAAATTGTTTATAGTTCTAAGCACAGAGGAAGCCACCATGGGTTCGATTGTGTGATACTCAGGACAGGTTAAGAAACGCCAGTGTGGTAGAACTATTTAATTTTCAAAAAGTCAGAGGAAATCATATTTGACTTCAGGCATAGGAGCATCTTTTAAATTAAGAGAATGGTAAGATAAACACAGTAATGGAATGTCACAAGAGTCAAAACCTCATAAATGCTTGGGAATTAAACTTAGAATATATGTTGGATGTCAAGAGGATTAATAAACAGTATCAAAAAAAATCAGCATATGAAATAGCTCAAATTAGGGGAACAAAAGAGATGAATGCATAAAATGAAGACTAAAATAAAGAAGACAACCTTGATAATCTCAAGTCCTATGATTGCCTTATAATTTTTATGAAGTAGCCCTTGAAGACATTCCAGAAAATGACGTTCAGCTGAAATGCATCAAGTTGGATGGCTAATAATGATGACAGTGAATAATCTCAACACTCTTTGAGATATCTAACATTCCCATGTTGAAACAAGGTTATTGGTCTATGGGGTCCTTCCAAAATCAATACAAAATGCTCACAAATAATGCATAAAACCATATGTGACTTAAGCCCAAAGTATTTACATGGCCACTACTCCCAAATAGTTCACTCCACCATCATAGTTCAACAGTGGGGAACTTTTTACAAATCCAGTCACAAATGTGTTTGATATTAGCTTCTTCAGTTTGATATCAGCTACTTCAGCTTCAACTGCAACAATACACAAGCAAAACAATAGATGGTAAACATCTATTTACAAATTCAAGGTAAACCACTTCAAACTCGATTGCAGAAAATACGACTTCAGCAATAGAGTGATCAATGCCTGGAATTCTCTACCTGACACCATTGTTACATCCTCTAATAGCTTTGATCTTAAACTGTCTACTGTGGACCTCACACCATTCCTAAGAGGTCTGTAAGGGGACGTGCATATGCGCACCACCATCCCAGTCCTACTGTCCCCATTTATTTGTACTATTTCATGTGCTCATATCCATGTTTATACTTATACCTGTTGTCTTATACATGTTTGACAAAGTAAATTAACAGATAAATAAGTAAACATCAACAACCATAGTCTTGGCAATGATAAGATCAATATTATGGAATAAATGGCCATGGAATTCTTGTTACATTTTAGAAGGAAATTCAAAACTTATTTATATCCCAGCCCTTTAAAATTGCCACTTGTATCTACTACATTTTAATGTTTTATAGATTCTTCTTCTTTTTTACTGTTCATTGTAACCTGCCCAGAGCTACACGAGACTAGGAGGCATTTTAATAATTAAAAAATTGGATAAGCAAACCTAAAGTAGGATAAGGAGATTGTAGAGAAATTGCTAGGTTAGTCCTTTACATTGTTTTCTCTGTAGAAGAAGAGATGATACTGAATCAATGCAGGTTGCCTGTGACTTATGACCACAATTGGGCCCAAAATGTCTGTTGTTAAGTGAAACATTTGTTAAGTAAGTTTTGCCTCACTTTACAACCATTCTTGACACAGTTGTTAAGTGAATCACTGCAGGTGATAAGTTAGTAACCCAGTTGTTAAGTGAATCTGGCTTCCCCATTGACTTTACTTGTAAGAAGATTGCAAAAGGTGATCACATGACCTTGGGACATAGATGCAATCATAAATATGAACCAGTTGCCAAGCATCTGAATTTTGATCATGTGACTATGGGGATGCTGGTCTTTGAAAAAACGGTCATAAGTCACATTTTTCAATACTGTTGTAACTTTGAACAGCCACTAAACAAACTTGTAAGTCAAGGACTACCTGTATTCTTAGGCATTAAAAGTTTTAAATAATCTGAATGCAAAAACTTCTAATTAAATGAAAGCATATTCATCTCCTTTTCAAAGCCAAAGAGTCAGCTCTGTCTGAAGACGTCTCTGTGGTCATGTGACCAGCATGACTAATGCTGAAGGCGCACGGAACGCTGTTCCCTTAGGTGGTTCCTATTTTTCTACTTACATTTTTACATGCTAGGTTGGCAGAAGCTGACGGGAGCTTACTCCGTTATGCGGCACTAGGGATTCGAACTGCTGACCTTTCTGATAGACAAGCTCAGCATTTTAGCCACTGAGCCACCGCATCCCTTAGTTGATAGGAGCTAAATCTAAATAACATAAATGTTTAAAAAGAGATCTTGAAAACTGTAATCTCATTGGCTGCTTGTCTATTACAGGTACATTGGTAGAATGACTAATTAAATGGAACTTTGCCAAGCAAGAATAAAAACTAGTTTTTTTAAAAAAAGGCAACTTGATTTCTGAGCTGGGAAATTCTATTTAATTATGTCCACTTTAGGATAGACCAGATTTCCTGGCATGTATTCCTAAGAGCTAGACAAGCAGTTGTTATAATAAGTCTACATAAATGATGTATAACATCAATGTAAACTGAAAATTTTAATCCACATTGTAAAGTAACAATTTTCAACAGCAAAGTAATACTTTTCTTTCCCAATTATATTTCCATTAAAACCTGTATTTAAATAGTATAGATTTCTTTTCCTGTTCCCAAATATTCTGTGTGTGTGTGTGTGTGTGTGTGTGTGTGAGAGAGAGAGAGAGAGAGAGAGAGAGAGAGAGAGAGAGAGAGAGAGAGAGAGAGTAATCTGCGTGTGTACAGTATCTTTCTATGCTATAAACCTGAGAACACAATAATCACATTTTTATTTATTTGCAATCTATTTATTTATTAATTATATTTATTTGCCCTCCTCCCATCTTATCACAGGGGACTCTGGGAACTATTCTGGAACCTGACTGAAGAATGAGAAAGCAACATTTTAAATTCTTGAAGAGGTTTCAATACACTTGTCCAATAACCATGATTTACGGGAAAGTCTTTTAACAAGTCTCTCACCTGAGCAAACTCAGGTCTGTCACCTAAGATTTCTGAGCAAATGAAAAAATCACGAGATAATAAGAGAGGTCCTTTTATGGATCACTAACTGGGTAAAGAACAGAAAGAACAGTGCAGAAATAAATGAGCAGCTCCAGGTTTTTTACTTAGCATGGGATATGATCAGGCCAAAGCTCTCGTTAAACAGCATGTAGCAGTCACAGAGCATCAGTTGGATCCCAATTTTTATTGCCAGTGAATCCAACAGGTAATTTGCCTTCCCTATGCCCTATTTAACAAATCTTGAAGTACCTAATCATTAAAATATTGTGGGAAGAAATATCCATCTGGTTCAGTTCCAAGTCAGGAGAAAGGCACTGAAGACAAAATGGAGGCTGGGGGCTGATTGGTTCTATTTATTGATGAAGCAGAACCACCAAGCACGTGTGATTCTGGGCAGCTGACCACATGGAGTTGAGAGTGGAGGGTTTTTATATCTTCTCTTGGGCTTTGCACTTGAGCTTTCTGCTCCTCTGCAAGAACATGCATTCTATTGGTCGTTGTAGGGGTTACGTAGGGGTCATAGTTGGCTCTATAGGTTGTCTGAGCTAAGTTTGGTTGATGTTTCTGAGGGTGATGTAATAATTAATGGCTTTGTGTCATATCTTCAGCTGTCCTTGAAGTCTGATGCAGGAAGATCTCCTATTCATGTCTGTGTGGCTCTGGTAATACAGAAACAACGAAACATGTACTTCTCCAATGTCTATCCTTTAAAAACATTCATATTAGCCTTTTAGTATTTGCCAGTATTTCGTAAGAACCAAGGATGCACAGGACAATTTTAAATCTCTTGCTCTCAGACTAACCTTGCTACAACATATACTATTCTTAGGTTTTATGCAGCAGTACATAAAATATGTCAGAATATGACCTATGCCACAAATCACTTTTAATGAGCACATAGACTGTTAATATAGGTGTGTTTTGTATTGTGATATAATTGTTTTTTATTCCCCATGTATTTTTCTAGACTATTTAAAGATTTTAAATATTTTTTTAGTTTTGTGTGTAATTTTTATTTCTGCTTTTTTATGTTTTTAAATTATTTTTTTCTCAATCCCACCTTATGCTTGTCTTTGATGGAAATAAAAGTTGTTTTACTGATTAAGCACCTCTTGCTTCTGATAATTGTAAACTATCTCATTCTATATGAATTCTATTATTTTTGAATATATTTATAAAGGAACTAGAGTTAGTGATGAACAGTAAAATGACCATAGTTTACTGGGAATATCATATACCTTAGGATGCTGAAAACAAATAAGAAGGGCTGAAGTGCTTCACAAGAAGTCTCCAACTTAGTTGAATAGCCATTAAACTGGCATATGTAAATCAGTAGTAACTAATGTAAATTGATATAAGTTAAAATAATTGTAATTATCAGCATGTATCTTTGAGAATAGAAATGGTAGATAAGGATCAATGGATTATGATAGTTTAAAAGATATATTTATGACATTGTGTTTTTTTCTTAGAGGATTTTTTTAACACAGATTCCAAAGTAATAACTTAATACTCTTCATTACACAGTATTATTGAAAATAATTATTTTATACTGATGTAGGCTTTCAGGGATGCTGTATGTTGGGCTAGAGTAGACCATGGTCACCAAATCCAATAGTTCTCTCATATTTTCCCATTTTGTTTCTTTCCCCACTTTGAAGTACCATTCCAATCCCATGTGCTCAGAATTTCCTAGTGGCCTTGGTGAATATTAATCTCCCTAGTTCATCACTTAAGACACTACACTCACCACTCTTCCTGTTATTTTAATAATCCTTAGAAATATCTTACAAGGTGGACAAGTGTATTATCAAGCAAGGCTTGATGACTGACTAACCAATAAGGTGCTTTGTGCCTTGCATGAGGATGGACTCCATCCTAAGCAATTTACTTTCTGTGAAGGGCATATCTGAACAAAGTACAGATATTACAAAAGTATGGAGAGCAAGAATCTAGATGGTAACAATAAAGTGTAGTTTTTTGTACTTCTTTGCTGCTGTGCTCTGGTCATCTACATTTTTCCATTCAAATCAGGTGGCCCTAAAGGTTCCCATAATTTTAGGGCTAAAAAGATTGCAGGACACCTTTAACAGATCATTTTCAAAGTCAGGTTAAAGTGCTCTCCATAAGTTCTTAAGCTCTTAGTATAGTATATTGGCATAATATTTGTTGAGCCCACTGGTGATTTCTATCTTGCTAGAGGAAAGAGGTTGGTAAATAACACTCTCTTTATTTATAATACTGTTTATGGGGTTCATTAAAGATGATCTGGATTTGTTTTCTTTCCCTCTCACAAAACCTTACCAGCCATTGGGAAATAGTCCAATAAATATTCACTACAGCATAGGAAGCAGGTTTTGATAGCTGTTTAGATCAACAAGCTTAGCTAACTGCCAAACTTCCTCCATGTATGAAAGTGTTTTTTGCATTGGTGTTCAAGGCCCTCCTGCTGTCAATTGCTATCAGTTAAATCTCCATTATATGACTGTGTTGAAAACAACAAAATTCTGGACAGAATTTTAGCAGTATATTAGAATAGCTATACATTTGTGTCAAAAAAAAAAACCCTTTCTATGTACTATCCAGGAGAACCATACAACATCAGACCTGACTATTTGGCTCTTTTTGGAAGCAGCTCTAGTTTAATGTGTAAAGCATGGTAAACCCTTGGTTACAAGAAGCCTGGACCACAGTTGACAGGCATGGGAAGAGTTGCATTTCACCACTGCCACTTTTTATCAGCTGGTTTGGCTCAGAGACCCAGAGAGTACAAGAGGAAAGGCTAGTCTGAAAGAGAATGACCAAAGCAGAATGGCTCTGAAAAACAGTGCCCAGGGTTTGAATGACAGAGGATATGCCTGCACCATATCCTAAGTGGTCAATAGATGCTGGGGTGAAGATTGAATTACTGATTGGATTATTGAATTCAGATTGAATTGTCACAACATCAACCACATGATTATATGTGAGACTGTACCCACAGCAAAACTGTCATACCGTTGCCTGCTTAATTATGAAAATAAACTTTAATACTTGAACAGTTAATACTTGAATGGTTAAGAACATGTTGAGCTACCTTAGAACACATCCTGTTAATGGTTATGTCTAAGAATTGAAAGGTCCTAGAATTTGGATCCTCCCCCCCCCCCCACCTTCAACTCAAGTATGTTCAATTCTTGGCGACTGCCTGGACAATGTCCTGCAGTTTTCTTAGCAGCCTTTCAGAAATGGTTTGCCATTGCCTTCTTTCTAAGGCTGAGTGACTAGCCCAAGGTCACACAGCTGACTTTGTGCCTAAAGCTGGACTAGAGATTTGTAGCCTGATGCCTTAGCCACTAAGCTCTCATACAAATTGGAATGAAAGAAGATAATTCTATGATTGGGTGTGTGTGTTTTGGTTGGAAATTACATTTCTTTGGCTAAAACAAGTATTTATGTCAGTGATATTTTTCTGGATCCTACAGTAAGCTAAGCGATGACAAGAGCAATGAGAAGCTCAGACACAATGCCTGACCTAAATACATTATGCAGGCTTTGCTTGCTTCTTCTTAAGTAGGTCAGAATAGTCTCTCAAAAGTGATTCTAAACTTATTACTGCTGTACTGAAAAGGTTGTCACATAGGCGTCTTAGGATATTCTGAAGATGCAAAGAGGACAGGAATCACATGTACGTTATGCTTCCTGTTCTTCTATAGCTACATTTCACATGAAGCAATTCACTGGGGAAGTCTGCATGCCTGCATAACTGCTTATCAAAGAAGATAGAGAAAATGCCTTTTATTTAAGATGCAGATGCGAAAAGAAAGTGTGCACGAGGCACTGCCATTCAGTGTAAGATCCAAAAGGATCAGAGCAAGACAGTTGTCCCTCTTTTCCTGTCTCTGTAGAATTGTTAATATATTTCACTCATAAATTTCCTGGATGTATTTTTTTTTCTTAAACGCCTTTCTGGAAGAAACACCCGACTAACATTTTGCAGAAAGAAAAAGGAGTTTGGGTCACAACTTTGACATTTCTCAGGAGAACTGTGGCATATCAGAACTGCAGAACTGTGGAATATACAGAGAGTACACAAGAGTACACAAGCAGGTAATCTTTTCATTTAAAAATATCAGAAAAGTTACCTTTAAATGAGAAAAAGTATGGTGGGTATTAATCTGAATTGGGGCTGCAACGTGTGCAACATTTTATCATGCAATGCAATGCAATGCAACGCAACGCAACGCAACGCAACGCAACGCAACGAAATACAATACAATAGCAGAGTTGGAAGGGACCTTGGAGGTTTTCTAGTCCAACCCCCTGCCTAGGCAGGAAGCCCTTTACCATTTCAGGCAAATGTATATCCAACATCTTCTTAAGGACTTGCAGTGTTGGGGCATTCACAACTTCTGGAGGGAAGCTGTTCCACTGATTAATTTGTTCTAATCATGCTGCTACTATCCACAAAATGACCAAAGT
>JAPKID020004448.1:0-11675 GCA_026931265.2 Tropidonophis doriae
GCCTGGCCTGATTTTATCTCTGCCCTTAATAAAATGCTAATTAGTGGGGATTTTAATTTGTGGGGGTTTTAGCACAACGGTATTTAAATTGATTTAATTCATTTTTAATTATTGCTATTTTTGTATTTATTCATGTACTGTGGTTTTAATATTTCCTTATGCGCCGCCCCGAGTCCCTTGTGGAGATGGGAGCGGGATATAAATATAATAAATTGAAATTGAATTGAAATTGGTGGTAACCTTCAAGGAGGCTGACTGAAGAGGCTTTTAAAATCTTTGGTTTTTATGTTTACTTAGAAAAGAGAAGAAAAATGAGGCTTCTCACAAATACTATATGTCAAATAAAAAATATTAAAACCTGAGTACATGCATCTCTATTTCTATGGAAACTAAAAGTCTTCTGTGTAGTTCACATAATGTATTTTTTTTTCTTTTACGTTGATAGTTTGATTCACCAAATCAATACTGCTGTTCTGAGTGCCCTAATAGGTTTATTATTTTACATTCACTTGTTCATTTATTTATTTTAGTCAGGCTGACCCACAAATCTTTGGGAAAATAATAGCATGGTAAGCGTTTTAAAAATAAAATTACTTCATTACAGATAACCAGAATTAAGACCACTCACTCAAACCCTCCATTGAACTGACTGATGACTTTTAAATGAGATATTCAGGATTTTTACAATTGTGAAGGGGATAGAAAAGGATCAAAATGCCCATTCTTACAGATTTCAAATAAAGTTTTGCTTTTTAACCAGAATCTTTTTTAAAATGTTCATAGAATAAATAAGAAGGTAGGGAAGAATTATTCTTCAGGCAAAAATCACTGCATTAATTAAATCAATTCATTATTTGCAGATCTTTTAATTTTGATAAAATTATATTCAACTAACATTATCTTGATATAGCTCTGAAATTCTTCTACAACTCCTAAATATAATAGTAATAGCTAAAGTATAGCCATACAAACATTAGTTTGTCAGTGGCTGCATTTAATTGGGGGTTGGAGGAAGAAGGGAACGGAGCAGCAGTGAACAGGATTATGCAAAGTCACTCATAAGCATGCATTTTATTTATCTTGCTTTTTCAAGTTTGGTCAAAATTTCAATTTTTTGTGTTTTATGTTTTTCTATTTTGCATTTTTAATAAGTATGTCTGTCTTAACATACTTGTCTATAGGTCCTTAACACTATAGCATTTTACACCTCAGAATTATTCAAGCTTTATTGTTCTTTGTTAATTCCATGGCATGCACAGGATAACCTAAAGATCAGGTAGCGTGGTTTAGGGTTATAGTTTCATGATATTAAAGCAACTGTCATCTAGTCCTAGAATTCATGTCTCCCTGCTAGTTTTGGAGTGATGAGTGGTGGGTTTCCCCTCCTCCACATTGGCAGATGATACTAGATAGGAGAATAAAGGAAGCAGCAAATGCACTAATGAAGCACTGAATTTTCCCACTTTAAGTGTAGGGTGTGAATGAAGCTAGATCAGGGCCAATGAAGCTAGATCAGGCAGTACAAATTGTATATGATTAAATAAAGGGTGGAATAGCCTTTAAGCATCCCAATGGAGGGGCTGCACATAGGTGTGCAACAACACTTGGATGCTCCAGAAATATATCTTGTCTTTCAAATCAAAGTCTAGAGAAACAATGAAACATTATTTTCATTCCAGTTACCATATTTTTTACACTATAAGACACTCCGGACCATAAGACGTACCTAGCTTTTGGGGAGGGAAATAAGAAAAATAAATCTGCCTCTAGTAATTTGCCTCCTTGTAGCAAACAGCCTGATCAATTTCAAAACAGCCTGATTTGGCACAATAACCTGATTGGTGGTTGGATCAGCCTCCCAGAATACCACCAATAAACTGTTCCAAGCTGGGGAGTCCCACCACCCATCATTGCTGCTGCCTGTTGCTGCCTCCGCACATCCTATTTTCAGCTTCTGCACATCCTGTTTTTGGCTTCCACATTCCTCAAACAACCTGGAATGGGCTCAAAACGGGACGTGTGGAACCCGAAAATAAAGTACACAGAGGCCGAAAATGGGATGCACGCAGGCCAAAAATGGGGCCTGTGAAGGCCAAAACTGTGAATGCACGTTGAGGCGGCAGTAAGAGGCAGTGGGTGATTGTGATCTATGCAGCCTAGAACAGCTGACTCCAGACCTTCCAAGAGTCTGACCTTCCAAGAGTCTGATCCAACCACCAATCAGCTGCTCATGCCAAATCAGGCTGTGCTGAAGCTGACCAGGCTGTTTGCTGTTTGCTGCAAGGAGGCAAATTGCTGGGAGGCAGAGGCTGAAGAGTGGGGGCTGGCCGGTGGGCAGGGCTTTGACAACATTTGCTCTATAAGATGCACAGACGTTTTCATCCACTTTTTTGGGGGGAAAGTGCATCTTACAGACTGAAAAATACGGTACTTCATGATGTGCTATAAACAAAGATTAACCCTATGTGTTTTGTATTATGATATCTTTTGAATTTATTTCAAAGTTCTAGAGTTTGTGTATTATTACCAGTCAGCAATGTCTCTCCATTACTGACTGGCATACATGGCCACCATCAAGAGTAGTGCATTAAGTGGTAAGTTCTTTTTCAAGATGAAAAAAAGAAAGGAATTCTGAACATTGAACACACTTGGAAAAATGGAGCAACATATTCTAGCCCATGGGCATATTGTGAGCCTTTTTGCCATTTGAGAAAGTTCAAGACAAGACAAAAATACTTTGCTATCACACTCAATTCTTTTAGTATACTATGACAATTAACATTTGATTATAGCCAGCAGCACAAAATTCTTTTTATCAGCATGCATAATACACATACATAAGAACGAATCACTCTATGGCTCTGCCTCTAGTAAATGTGCAGACACTGAGCATTACTCTTCCTTTAATATAAGTACATGAATGAGTTCATTTTTTCAACCAAATCTTATCCAGTTAACTTTTGATTTAGAGATAATATATGTCTGCGCTATGTAAATCTTATATAAAGCTTTAATAAGTGTCCTTTTGAAATTATGAGAATTCTTAGATATAAATCAGATATTTGTTTTAGAATATTCAAATATTTGTATTCTTTATCAGCCAAGCCTAAATTAAATATTGACAAAACAGCATTTAAAAAAGCTAGCACTTAATACTATCACTCAGGGGAGATAAGGAATGATCTTCAGTTAATTGAAGCAAGCTACCAAAGGGTTGCACTACAGAATTGTGACAGTGCAGAATTAAAAATATTTTTTTTCCTCAAGACATTATGTTCATACAAGAAATGCTGAATAGAGAAGACAACAGCTGCACTTCCCTGTTATATTAATCACAAGAGTTAAGCAATAAAGCAATGGCAGAAACAGCTACTGTATATATTCTTAAAAATACTTTTTTTATATTAAATTGCCATATTTAAACAATAAGATATATTCAGGTTTTTTTCTATTTTATAGAAAATTGGTCTGTAAATTAACTTGCATTCACAGAGAACTAGAATACCTTTTTTCATTTATGTTATTAATTTTTTTCCAGCTCTTTATAATTTTTTTTCCCTAGAGGTTGCTAATAAGTTGTTAGAGTTGTCTTTAATTCTCTTTTTTTAACAACAGCATTACTCTGCAGTTTCAGGATTACTTTCATAATTTTCTACTTATCCAGTTCTATTTTCCGTTTAACACATTCCTACTGAGAACTGGTAGCAGAAATTTTGAGCAGTTTGGAGAACCAGCAAATAGGCTGGCCCCAGCTCTGCTGCCTCCCAGCTGATCTTTTTTGTTGCCGTGGAACAACAGGGAAAACAGGTTGCTGTGTGGGCAGGGTATGGGGATTTTGTAGTAACCTTTCCCCAGGAGTGAGAGGAAATGGGGATTTTGCAGTAATCTTTCCCTGCCACACCCACAAAGTCATGTCCACAAAGCCACACCATGCCCATAAAGCCATGCCACACCCACAAAGCCATCCCCATAGAATTAGTAGTGTTTTTTTTAATACCACCACTAATAGACATATTTACCAAATATTCTTTAGCAATTCTTCATTCCTTTTATTAAAAGAAATTCATTCAAGTAAAAGGATTTGATTATCAAGGCAAAGGTATTGTCAAAATCACCATCTTTGGTTTTTAACCATGGATAACCCTGTAAACAAAGACTTTTACTCTCTTTATTCTTTCCTGATATGATGCTCTCCATGTCTTCATGTATAAAAGTCGAATGGTTTTGTTTTGTTTATTCTGTGAAAAGATGGAATTATCTTCCTCACTTAAATTTAAAAATTGTCTGCAAGTGTAGATGATGCTGTTGCTTGTTCTGTAGGCTCTTCAGAAGTTCATGCCACATTTCCTCCTTTCTCTATTTTACCACAGTTTGGGGAAATAGGTATATGGATGGTTCTGAAAAGCATCTTTTTCAGCCACTGAGCATGCACAGTCTTCACTCAGCTATCCTAGGCCTCCATTTTGAATATGTGACAAGTAAAATTTTCCAACGCAACCCACACTAAAATCCTAGATTTCTCTACTGATTGTATGGGAGCTCATTATGTCAATAGAAATATTTTAAATCTCGTAAACCTAAGTGATTTTTGTCCTTCTGACCGAATGAAGTAGTGGTGATACTGTGAAGGATCCTTATTAAGTAGAATTTAACAGTAGTATTATATCTGTATGACTTTGGCAACTCCATTTATTTTTAGCCTTTTCATTGCATTCTCATTAGGTTGTTAGGTGGATGCCCACCTGGCTTGTTTTCTACTATCTGAAAACATTAAATTTCCAAAAATTTACTAATCCCTCCATGTTTAAGGGGTTGTTCTCATTTTGGCCTTAACAGCACAACGTCTCAAAGAAAAGAGCTGGAAATTAAGAGAGATTTTGTCTTGGAATGAGCCGCATTTTAAATTAACAAATTACTAAAATAATTCTTTTCACAGTATTTATAATATGTTATGGTTTCCTGGAATGGAGGCATGTTTGAACCAACACTTGATTGCTTGTGTAATTAAATTCAGCATGTTTTTTTTATTTTGTTTTACATTTACATACATTTTACATTTTTCTCTCATTTTAATCAGATAAACTTATATACAAGTGAATCAGGTATTCTATATTTTATTAGGACACTAACTTTTTTTTTGCTGGCTATAAACTGTTTCTTGAGATTCTGTTTATAAACACACATGCATTTCCATGCTGTTTGCAGTCTGGTGATGGTGAGTTATTGGAATATATGTGTATCTATATATCTACACTACTACAAGATTCATATATGTATATAGGAACACATTTTCTACTTCTTAATGAAATGTATGTTTTGTTTTCTTTATGTGAAATTGGAGCAACAGTTTTAAAAAGCTTAGATTTTTGTTATTCTGCTAAGATCAACATCAGTAAGAAAAGATTGATCAGATTCTTAGAATGCTACATTTTACTTCAAAAAACTATTTCCTATAAATTAAAAGTTAGTTTCGTTTTGTAGTAACTACTTTTGGTTTGCTGTAGGTGTCCTGTTAATTTGAAGATATCTTCTAAGCTGAAAAGTCGTTGCCTCCTTTACAATATAACCTTTGAATTGTGTTTCTATGAACAAAAGGAGTGCTTAATTCATTCTAGCATAAAGATAGGGACAATAATATGGCGATATATTTTAAACATTTTTGCAGATTGCTATTGAGCTGAAAGTAGACAATGAACCACACAAGTTGTAATGCCAGTTAACAAGCTATTGGAGCTACAGTTAATCAAGTGTGCATGTTATGAACCACACATTTAATTAATAGTGAGATGTATTTCTTTGCTGTTTTATTTTTGATACGTTTTCTGCAATGAAATTTAAATGGACATTCTTTAATAATATTATTACTTTAAAAATGAACTTTTATTTAACTTTGAAGAAGTGGCAAGAAAGTCAGGATTATTTATTTCTAATTTGAGAACTGAAATTTAAACTTGACTGATAAAATGTTCCTGTTCATTCCTGGTTTTAATTTAAACTAAATAATGTCATATGCTAATTTTACTTCATTATTTAATTTTGATATTTATTTTAATACATTTAAAAGTGTCCCCCTTCTTTTTTTTTTTTTACAATGGAAAATAGTTTGCTCTTTAAACTCTCAATCCTGTATGTATTTAATTTTGGGGCTTGCCTCCAAGAAAGCATACAATGAATTAAGTTACACATAACATTGCCCTCTAAATTCCTCAATATTTAATACTAAAAACTTGCAGGTTGCCTTGAAAGTTAATTGTGGGTGTAATCTAATTTATTTTTAGATGAACTGATACAGTTTTTGGACTTTAAAAATTGAAAGAAGTAAGCAAAATAGCAATAAATCATCTTTTTCACAAATTGCTAAAATAACTTGCAACTGAAAGGTCAGCTTTGTATTTTGAGGAATTTTAACGTATAGACTTTAAATTAATAAGCCACAAAATATCAATGTTGCTTTCTTTATTGAAAACTATTAGATAAGTCTGTGTGCTTGGAAGTACCTTATCTCTCTCTGTGTAATACTTCCTGATTTTCTTCTTTTGTACCAATCTGTAGAAACATGGAAGTTTGTCCTTTTCATTAGAACTGGAAACGGTCTGGTCCATAACCCACACGGATTTATAAACAAACTTTTTACATTTGACTGATTTTTAAATCATGCTTTTATTTGCTTTTAGATACAACAAAGAACCATTAGAAAAAAAAATTAGAGATATCTAGCTACAAACTGATATCTATTATTTCTATGACAGTTTCTATATATTCAAATCTCCATATGTTGTTCAATTAAAACACCACCAGAGAAATCTAATATTCTTCATTTAACATAGAAGAAAGTCATTTACCAAGGTGTGTTTTTCCACACCAGGAGTATAATTATAAAAATAAGTAATTATTACATGTCATTTTTATACTGCAGAATAATTTTCTTAAACAAATTGATTTTGCTTAAGCTCAACATGCTTAGTTACAGTTCAAGGTTCAAAAATAAAGTGTGTAGTTTGTAATAGTAAATCCAAAGGTAGCATACTGCATTTTTCCTATTCGTGTGTAAACTATTTTGATAAATAATTAATTTTTCACTTGACAGTAATGAATAACATATTTTGTGATAAATAAACATTCATTAAACTGACCAGGAAATATAGTGAAATATCCAGCATCTATTTCTTAGATGTAAAAAAACTAAATTGATCTAATTGAATATCACAGTCAGCATGAAAAGTAAACAATGACTACACAGTTCCCATTAAAAGATATAATACAACTACTCAGAGCAAAAGTATCTAGCCTTTTTATAGTTTGGAATTTTAATAATCTGTAATGAGAATTCTAGGAAAATTGTTGCCATAATGGACAAACAAAATAATAACTACCCATTTACTAGGATGCAAATTGTTGAGATTGCTCCCTGCCACCCTCACTAACCTCCCAGTTGTTAAGTGCCAAAGGTACACAGGCTTCCAAAATTAAAAACAGAAACACATTTCCTAAGTATCCAAGCAAATTCCCCCCCCCCCAAAAAAAATGGGGAAACTTGTAAGTTATTGTTTGGAAAGTGTTCTTTGTGATGATACAACATTTAGTAATTTGAAATACTTTATATTTTCTATTTTTTTCTTATTTTGTATGTAAAATTATTTCCAGGTAGAATCTAATTAATGCATGGTTACTGATAAATGGACCCTGTATTGGTTTAAAAATGAAGAAAGGAGTAGCTATCCCCTTCCATCAACATCTCTCATTTCACCAAACATAAGAAATTAAAGAAAATATTAGCATCTGAAGAATGTAACAAGCTATTGCTTTTCATTCCGCCATTTCTTGCTTTTGTCAGCTATTCAAGTTAGAGCTATTTCTGAGGTGCAGAAGTTTGCACATTCATTAGTTGATTGCAATAGCACTTAGACTTATATACCACCTCACAGTGCTTTAGAGCCTCTCTAAGCGGTTTACAGAGTCAGCATATTGCTTCCAACAATTTGGATCCTCATTTTACCCACCTCAGAAGGATGGAAGATTAAGTCAACCTTGAGCCTGGAGAGATTTGAACTGCCAAATTGCAAGCAGGCAGCAGAAGTACTGCACTCTCACCATTGCACCACTCTCACCATGGCTATTGAGCCATGGTGATATAATAAAAATACAGGAAACTCAAATTACCGGCTCCCATCTACTATTCGTCTGAATTGTTGCAATGTAGATATGGTAACCTCCTTGAACACTCATACTGGTGCAAGTGAAGGGCCAGTGGACAGTTTTTTTCCACACACTAGCTGATGTAAGCTTCCCATTGCTGCATTGCTCCCACTGACTGGCCAGGATGTGCTCCTCAAATCTAGGATGTTTCCTGGTTTTGTAAAAATGTGGACAAATATTTTTGTTGTTGTTTCAGATTATTCAAATAATTTTAGTATGCAGCACACATTTATTTCCTGGCTGCATGAATAACTTGTCATTTTTTTTTCTCAGTTTAATAAAATATGTGCATGGGTTAGATTTTATTGAAACCTGAAGAATTATTCACTGAAATCTGCCCCCCATTGTTGAAACTTTGCATGGACAGGGAGGATGATAGTGAAAAATATGTGAGTGTAGTGTTACACCTATAAGAATTAATTTAAAGATTTGGAATTAGTTTTACAATTTATAACATTCTTTCCCAACAACTTTGTGAGATGTAGATTCAAAATGAGCAAAAAGTCAAGACAGCCTTTAATATGAGGTTTAAAATACACAAGTGGTATTCTTGAAGTCTTTTGGTATAGACTAATTAGCAGTTAAAACTCCATCTACTAAGAGCATTAGTCTAACTTTTCTATAACCTTCTGCTCTATGTGTGCATCACTTTTGATTAACTGTTGTGCAGTATTTTAATCTAGAGCTAAACCCAGAAGATTGAGTTGTAGGCCTCCTGTAGGAGGAGAAAAGAGTATTAGACATATTTATGACATTGACACAGAGAGAATAAAAGTCTAATAGTAATCTGTCCCATCTTAATTCAAGATCTTGACTTTCTAATGTATCTGTCTGTTTGATGGCACCCAATAATATAAATGTTTCAAACTTCATCTGTGAAGTTAAAAGGCATTATGCAGAACTCACTTTCCTTTGATTTATATAATGAAATTACTTTAAGTTATTGAAAATATAGTAGAGGATGCTTTCCATCTTTATTTGTAGATCTATAATATTATTTGAATAACTTTACCAGGTTTTATTTTGGTTTCATCTCAGTTCCAAAATATTCAGTGCTACAAGCCACTAGTAACCTTCCACCTCTATTCTAAATTTATTTACTTGCCTTCCATGTTCTTCTACATAATATCAAGTTCCTCCAGGCATCAGGTTCTGCTCAGATATTTCATTCTTACTTACTAAGAAAGTAAGTTCTTTAAATCACAAGTTCTTTTGATATCGCATAGTTTGGGTATATGGAATTATACTCTCTAGCATTATATAAAATCATAATATAATGTAGAAGCTCTGCCAGGTAAATTTGTATTTTGCATTATTTTATTTTTCTGACTTTCATTTATTAAAATTCAAAATAACATGAGTCTTCAGGCATTGCTACATTAATTAAAAAATAACATGATGCAAAATTTGCAAGTGATGTGCTGTAAACTTCATAATATAATGATTTTCCCTTTAAAAGGCTTCTACCTTATTATGAGGAATACTAGCTCCTAAGTTAAATGTTTTAATAAGAACTTTATTTTTTTCCCTGAGAGAAATAGATGCTGTGATTGAAATTAAAGTTGGAGCCATGCTGTTTGTGATTAATGCTAACAAATAGAAAGCAAAAGGAAACCATGATTTTTATAATAGCAGTAGTTACTCTAAATAGTGTTCCAGCATTCAAAATTATACATTTAAGTAAATTGTTTTCCTTTGAAATAGTACACTTCTGTTACACACAAGAAACAGGTAGGCCAGAGGTTAAAGATCTAGTGACACCCAAAATCATCTTATATGTATCTGGTCTGCAGTTTTACTTGGTTTAATGCTGTGAAGTTGTGTTGTTCAATTTAAGGATTGTAAAAAAAAAAAAAAAAAAAAAAGGATATCTATAAGTCTCAGTTTGGTGTCTAAAGCTAGTATGGGGTGCTTTTGCCCTCCAGATGTTCCTGAATTATAATTCCCAGCAGTTGCAGCCATTATGACAATGATGAGTAGGAATTTATATTTAATCAACATTTAGAAAGCCATAGGTTTCCCATCCTTGAAAATGTAATTGTAGAGACTGGAGACACATAAGCACAGTGGCTAAATCCACGCTACAGATTTTTGTTCCTGTTGTTTCTGTAATGTTTTGCTAATTCAGTGTGCACATAATGTGATTGCCAATCTGCTACATTTGCTGGATTTCCACCTTCATATCCCAAATGCTGCACACTATTTTTTTTAAAGTGTTGTGAGTGCAAGTTGAGCAATTATTTGACATGTCTCTTTTACTGAAATACTGTTATGTTCTATGGCAGTGTGTGTTTGTATGGATACACACTGATCTGATTTTTTTCTGGCTATATTCCTATTGACATATATAGCTGTGCCCCAATTCCAGAATTGCTATTCTCATATCATGCTTTAATAGTCTAGCACCAACAGTCACATAAGCTGCAACATCACTGAACAATGAGTATATATATAGAGGTGGGAAAATAGTATAAACCTTTTGTTACTTGGCTCTCATGGGCTTTTGCTCACATATTTAGAGAAAACACCTTTTAGCATTATATCTGAAAGTGTGACCTTTTTCCTGAGGATGGAATTTCCTTATAGTCACTAGGTTCATACATTATAGTGAATCATGGTTAGCTTTAATCCAGATTATGACAGTAGCCTTTTTCTAAGCAAAGGCAACTATCAGAAATATAAATACAATTATGAGAAAAAGACTATGAGGGCAGGAGGTGATTGCTTAACCGATTCTTAGCTGGTACTTGTTTAATTTTATTTTTAATTTTATTAACTTTTTGATTATTTTTATTTATTATTTTAACTTCCTCATTCCAGATAATTTTGCACAGAGATTTCAGGATCTTTGATGTCCATTCTTAGTGAGTTGGTGGCAAGAACTTGCTGTTTGCAACAAAATGAAATGTTTTATTCATATTCCTTTGCCATCTGTCTGAATATGCAGAGAAATCTAATAATTTTCCTGTATAAATTGTTTGGAGGGGTGGTGTTTCACTGTTTTTTAGATTCAGAACTGCAAACATGTTATATTTAACTCATTCTCTGCAATGAATTGCTGGAATGCCCAATGAGATCCAAATCTCTCTGTCAATTGGGCAAGATCATATCAGTAGTGGGATTCAAAAAAAATTATTACCAGTTCTGTGGGTGTGGCTTGATAGTAATGGCATGGCTTGGTGGGCATGGCAGGGGAAGGATACTGTAAAATTTCCATTCTCACCCCATTCCAGGGGAAGGTTACAGCAAAATCCCAATTTCCTCCCAATCAGTTGGGACTCGGGAGGCAGAGAATAGGTGGGGGTGGGCCAGTCAGAGGTGGTATTTACCAGTTCTCTGAACTACTCAAACTATTCAAAATTTCCACTACCGATTCTCCAGAACTGATCAGAACCTGCTGAATACCACCTCTAGATCATATCTATATAAATAAAAATGTAAAATAGTTTGTATGAAGCAGCTAATCTCAAAAACTACTG
>JAPKID020004449.1:0-11675 GCA_026931265.2 Tropidonophis doriae
GTGGTGATGCTGTCTAACCCATACTTTTCTACTTTATCTAATAGTAGGTTATGGTCTACTTTATCAAATGCCTTACTTAATTCAATCTGCTTTTCTAACAGTTGTCAACATGCATGAGGTGTTAGAGTCTATTCATTGTTTCTGACTGCAGCTTTCTGTATTTTCTTGTTTTTCAAAGGATTCTCC
This sequence comes from Tropidonophis doriae, assembly GCA_026931265.2. Lineage (NCBI taxonomy): Eukaryota > Metazoa > Chordata > Lepidosauria > Squamata > Natricidae > Tropidonophis > Tropidonophis doriae. The sequence goes on from JAPKID020004449.1 coordinate 187, forward strand.
TGAAGCTGACGTGGAATCTATCCCTGACTCCCGAGAAGCTGATCAACCTTCACCACCCAGTTACTCCAGTTCTCCACCTCCTCCTGCAAGATCCCCTGGACTGCCTGTTTGGGCTGCCCGTAGGCACCATCGCTCTCCTGCCAGGTCTCCGGTCACTTCCAGAACACAGAGCTCCCCCCCCAGGCCCCAGAGCTCAGCTGGACGGGTCCCAAACGCCACTCGCTTGGTTCGGACTGCAGGGCCTCATCTTATCCGAGAGCAACAGGGGGAGCCCAACACCATGGAAATCAATGCTTAAAGACAGCTGGCAGAGTGTATATATGTGCCTGTGTATATAGAGACAGCGCCTCTTCCTGTGACTGTTTCCAGAGGTAGCAGTAAGTCAACTCTAGGCATTTTTGCACATGCCAATGGGTTTTGCCTAGTAAATGGAAGAAGTTTGGATCCTGCTTCTAGATTAAAAAGTGAACCCCAGTGTTTCCACTGATTGTCTGGACTTGCTGTATGTAATTACGGTAGGTTTGATGCTCCAAAGTTCTGCATGTTTCAAAGGGCCACTAACTTGCTATCTGTAACATCCGCCAAACAGCGTACAATTATTGCTTCAGCTTTTTTATTTGCAAAAAATGGTGATGACCAACTAATTGCCATAAAATCTGGTGATTCCATCCAAACCTTGTGAGGCTTATGAATGTATTGCTAACAGGTAGGAGAACTGAGAGACTACACAGTTGCTACAAGTATGTTTGGAGTGCAGTTTTATCTATGTTTATTCCTAGATGTTGCATTCAATCCAGTCTGAATTATACATAGTTAAGGAGTTTCAGGATTGCAACCATAAATAATTTGCTTATAAAGGACATATTTCATCAACTAGATAGTCATCTACTGCGGCCAACATGATGAAGCATTGTGAGACATCTTAAACATTAACAGGTTTTTCTTCACCTGAACCCTTTTCATAAAGCACATTAAATATTTTATAACATTCCTCCTCCTCTTCCCTCTTCTTCTTCTTCTCCCTCTTTCTCTTCTCCCTCTTCTTCTTCCTTCTCCTCCTCTTCTTTCTCTTCCTCTTCCTCCTCTTTATCTCTGTTTCTCAATAAATAAATAGTTCGGCCATTATGTGATACAAAGGGTATCTCTTTAAACACACTAACCTTTCTTAGCTTAACACTTTCCAGGTTCCTTGGAATCCTCAGTGATAATGCTGGAAGTTGAAACACAACATGTCTGGAAGAAATGAGATTGTAGAAAATTGTGTAAAAGGTTTAGTGATTTATTCATAACAAGCTTGATTGAAGACGCTAGGTGGCACTCTTGTATAAACTGTTACGGAACACTGACCAACAATTGTGCTCCAAGATCTTATGCTTCTGGTATGGGTTGCTAACTCTTATGGATAAATTGAAAGTGGAGCTGCTGGGCAGACTTGTGATTATGATCCAGCAGGTCTTGTCAAGTGCTCTGATGTTGCAAAATGGATTTCAAATGATTGAATCCTACAGTAAGTAGCTTGGGTGATGACGACAAAATATTTGCAAAATCAAAGGTCCTTCAAGCCAGCCAAGTGCAAAGTAGAGAAATGCCGATCTTGTTTAGCATACTTCGCTACACTAATTCAGATTTGGACTCTATAATCAAACTGGAGGTACGCGGTGGCTCAGTGCCTAAGATGCTGAGCTTGTTGATTGAAAGATTGGCAGTTTGGTGGTTCGAATCCCTAGCACCGCATAACTGAGTGAGCTCCCATTACGTGTCCCAGCTTCTGCCAACTTAGCAGTTCGAAAGCATGTAAAAATGTAAGTAGAACCATAAGGACCACCTTTGGTGGGAAGGTAGCAGTGTTCCATGCACCTTCAGAGTTTAGTCATGCCGGCCACATGACCACAGAGACATCTTTGGACAGCGCTGACTCTTCAGCTTTGAAATGGAGATGAACACTGCCCCCTAGAGTCGGGAACAACTAGCAAGGTAAAGGTAAAGGTTTGAGGGAAACCTTTACCTTAATCAAACTGGACTAAACTACATTAGAACAGATAGTTTGATGAAGTAGAACATAGAGCTATCTTTTGCTCTATATTCTACTTGTAAGAGTTGTAGTAGCGCAATGGTTAGATTGCAGTACTACAGGCTAATTCAACTGACTGCCAACTGCCAGCAGTTTGGTAGTTCAATTCCCACTGGCTCAAGATTGACTTAGCCTTCCATCCTTCTGAAGTTAGTAAAATGAGGACGCAGATCGTTGGGGGCAATATGATTACTCTGTAAATATGCTCACTCTTTTAGAGAGAGCTGTAAAGCACTGTGAAGCGGTATATGAGTCTAAGGGCCATTGCTGTTGCTATTGCTCTGCCACAAATGGCCACAAGTGGATGATACTTAAATTAGGCCAGTCTTCCCCACCTAAAGCCTTCCAGAAATGTTGAATTAAATTTCAGTTCCCAGAAGTACTAGTTAGCATTAGTTACATAAGACAATTAAGTCTCAAATCATTAGGAGAAAAATGCTGGATGTGATCTTTGCACACTTTTCCCATCTAATTTAGAATGTGACAGGAATAGTGATTGGATTTAAAAGGTGGATGATATGCAGCCCAAACCTATATAACATATTTGTACAAAGTAGACCCTATTGATGGCATTGTATGTAAATATATAGGCATGCATAGAGAGGAGAGAGGTAGAGCGGGTGTGGGGGGGAGAGAAACACAGAACTCTGAATGTGTTAATAGGTGCTTTTGTTTTGATTGGCCTTAAGTATGACATTTTATAATTACATTCACAAAATTTAATTTTGAATACAGATAGATCTTGATTTACACCTGCCATTAAAATGGCCCTGTGAAAAATGACTTATGACTGGTCCTCACATTTAAAATTATGGGAGCATCCATCATGGCCATGTGATTAAAATTTGAGTGCTTAGCAACTGGCATAGATTTCTGACAGTTGCAGCATCTTGGGGTAATCTGATCGCCATTTGAGAACTTCCTGGCCAGCTTCCAACAAGCGAAGTCAAAAACCCAATTCACTTAACAATTGCATGATTCACTTAATGACTTCAGCAATTCACTTAATAACCATGGCAAAAGGGCAAAAAGGCCATAAAAGTGGACATGACTTACTTAAAAATCACCTTCCTTAGCAATAGAAATTCTGGTTCCAATTATAGTCATAAGTCGGACTACCTGTCATTTTTCACATAAAAGAATTCAAGTATCTCTTTGTACCATCCACTGGTGGTTAGAAGGCATCTGATCCAGGGATGTTATACATCCTTGGCCCAGAATAAGATACTTAGAGAAGAATCCTTTTGGTTCAATCCTATAAGGCAGTGATGGTGAACCTATGGCACGCGTACCACAGGTGGCACACAGAGCCATTCGGCAGGGCACGCGAGGGGTTGCCCTGTCAGCTGGCCAGTGTGCATGTACCTGCTGGCCAGCTGATTCTGGCATTTTTAAAGCCATTTTTCGCCCTCCCCAGGCTTTATAGGAGCCTGGGCAGGGTGAAAACAGCCCTCCAGAGGTCTTTGTGGCACCCTCTGAGATATTGGAAGACTGCTATCATGGCTCCCCTGGTCCTTCTTTTTATTAAACTAGACATACCCAGTTCTTGCAACCGTTCTTCATCTGTTTTAGCCTCCAGTCCCCTAATCATTTTGTTGCTCTTCTCTGCACTCTTTCTAGAGTGTCCACATCTTTTCTACATCGTGGTGACCAATATTTGGGGGACAGGTCTTATTTTAGCAAATGCGCTCAAAAGCCTGATTGGGCTTATTATCGGGACAGGTCTTATTTTCAGGAAAACAGAGTATTAGAATTTACTTGAGGTTATTTGATTAAAAGGGGATGCACCAGTTGACAAACATGGATTCCATGAATGCTGGAATCTCTATCCATTATGAAGAAGCTTGTTAGGTAAAAAGGCAGAAGTATAAACAGGGTACAATGGTCCCTTCAAACTAACTGCTCAGTCTGTAGGTCCATACTCTAATAACCATGAATGCAAGTTCACTAAAGATGAAGTTTCACAACCTTTCCTTTCTCTGCAGTATTCCAAAACAGAAAAATGACTCACCATGGTCTATAACTGGATTTTTTTTCACCTTTTAAAATCTCAAGGGTGTTTACACAACACTCTTGAGAAGTAACCTAGAAAGCCTTTTTAAGCCAATAATCTCTACAAAAGCACTGTATTTTGTACAACAAGAATTATTTTACCATGTGGTTTATGATAAAAAATAAAGCCAAGTTGCAATCACCAAAATTTCTGGTTTGTTAGACAATGTCTTGTTAAATTAAGTTAAGAGAACGCTTGTGTGGTATAAAAAGGCATCATTGTTTGACTTGAACTTATGTGGATCTGTAAATTCTTTTCAATATTAACAATTTTCCCCTGTCGTTCTCTTAATCCCTTTATTTGAGGCTTCCATCGTGTAGCCTTCTCACTGTATTCTCCATGCCTGTCCTTTAAATTTCAGGACATTGCAACAATTGAGAGAAGAGTAGATGAAAATTGAACTGAAAAAGTCAGTCCGAGTCCCTTTGTGGAGATGGAAGCGGGATAGAAGTACAATAAAAGTAAAGTATTATAAATTTGATATAATCAATAATGTACTTTCCAAGTAGGTTGAAAATAACACAAAATCTAACTCAAATGTCTATTATATCATCAACTAAGTGATATCTAAATACGTAGAAAGTATATAAGACCTTCAAAAAGTGTCAATTTATGAAAGGTTATTTGAGAAAATTCTGCACGTTGCCATTTTAAATGGGTTGGCTGATAAATGTGTATTTGCCACAATAATTAAATAAATGGTTTACAGGGGAAATCCAAGGGGTTGCTGATATTTTCTTCTAGTTGTTCTTTACCAAGGTTTCTTCTGACTTTGTGAGTAGCTTTTGTCTATGACAAAAAAGTGAAAGGGCCAATAGCTGAATCTGACTAGGAACAAATAGGAGGAGGGAGAACTAGGAATTACAATATTTTTTAAAACCCTGAAGTTCTACTCTTTGTCTTCTATCATAGATAGAAGTGATTAGCTTAAGCATAATGAATTTAGAAATTTCTGTCTGATCCACAAATACTGGAATTACATGAACAACCATTTGTTCCAGCTTTATGTATGAATCGGGTGAAATGCTACCGGTTGGGACTGGTCCCGAATCAGTAGTAAAAAAGTGCTACCAGTTCGGGCAACTCAGTATTTCCAACAATCAGCTGTGACACATGATTTATATTATTTAGAATTGTCGGATGTCTTGCTTTCTAGCTAATCTAAACTGCGTGGCACAGCAGTCCCCATCCCCCCGGCTATTCTACTTACCTTTGCAGGCATGCTTGGTAGTAGGCTCCACCCACCCATCCGGATGTCATCACATCCCATTTTTGACACTTTGCACATGCGCAGAAGGACCTGCGCATGTGTGGAGGTGGTGCAGGAAACGAAGCGAGCACATGCTCAAATTTGCGAACTGGTAGCAAAGGTAAGTTGATTACCCTATGTATTTATGTATGTATGTATGTACTGTGTGTGTATGTGTGTGGACTGACTGACTGATTTGCTTACTTACTTATTTCTTATGGCAAAACAGAATGACAGCATTAACTGTTGTTGTTGTTGTTGTTGTTGTACACTGCTGCTTCTTGCTGAGAGAGCCTTGTCAGGTCAAGCAGCCAGAATGTGTAGACCATTTAGCTGTGACAAAGTCATGTTGCCCAGATGCATGCACACCATAAGGGAGGCTAGTGTACATTGCTCCTCGGCTACTTCCTTAACAATATTTAATGTGGAAATGAACAGACTCCATTGTAGATACTTGTTAATTTTTGTAAATTAACCGCCCCAAGTCCCTGCGAGGAGGGTGCGGGGTATAAATATGAATAAAGTAAAGTAAAGTAAATTTTAGATGGACATTTGGTTCAGCTGTGTTACATAATCCCAATACCCAATAATACAAGCTCAAAGCTCCAAATTTTATTATCCAATTGGATATAATTACCTTTGTGCATAAATTACCTGCAAAAACCTATCTAGCTGGTTCAGCAAGTTTCAGATGAGAACTATGCTACATAGGGAACTACACTACTCCCTACAATTTTTTCCTTGTTGGATAAAAGTAAAAAATGAATAGATCAGAAATACACTTTCCAACTCCACCTTATTAGAAGGATTACTAAAATGATACATCAAACTAAAAGCCAACTTCAATTTCTCTTTGTACACAAGCTGACATAAGAATCTGGAGTCAGATGCTTCAGTAAAAAGCAAGTTAGTAGCCAGTAGTAGAAATGAGATAATATCACACCTCTCTCTTGGGTTTAATTTACAGTTATCCCTGGAAAAGACTTCTTTATAGCACTCCAAATGACCTTATGACCTCCTGTATTATTTTCACGAGAAAAGTTCCTTTGCAAAAGTTCACATTTAAGTACTTTGAACTCATATTCAACTGCTTCATAGCCAAACTTATGATACTGCCTACGTACACAGCAAACTCAGCCAGGGAGAAAAAATCACTGCCAGTATTTATGGATAGCAATCAGATGGGGATGCTAATCCATGTTTTTCTTTTCTGCCTAGAAACTAGCAGTATGCAGAAATGGTAAGATTTACGGCTTCTCCAGTTGCCGGATCTTTAAGGTTCAAGAAGCAGTAAAATATTTTATACAGTGCAACAGCTCCACTCTGTGGCTTCAGTTCAAACAAGAACACACAGTGCTGGGGCAGTGTGTTGTAAGTGTCCTAAGATAAGAACAGTTCATCCAATGTACTGAGCCACAACTGGGTCTTTGAGAGTTTCTTACAAAATGTACTTGTTACTGAGAATTAGAAGACATCTTTACCAATTAATCTGAGTTCTGATCCTTCTCTCTCTTCTGTGTATTTTCTTACTCATTCACTATGGTGTTGGAGTTCTTTGAAATGTGTTTTTAAATATTCCCCAAACCTTGATATTTCTTTAAGGTTCGGCATTTATTGATTCATGAATTTTAACATTTTCATCTATAATCAATTTGAACAAATTCAATTTACTTGCATAATTCAGATTCAACAAGAACCAGAAAGATTATTTTATATAATGCATCCTAAAATTGTATTATGTTCTCAGTAAACTCTTTCACAAAAATTAAAAAAATGCTTTCAAAATTTTAGGACAATCATCTTTTAAATTTTCTTTTCAGAATAATTATTATTAATCTACTGGATGAAACCAACTCTTAATTTTAAAAGCCACTCGGTAGCTATTAAAACAAAATCAATTTAAATTTAAAACATCATCATTTCAAAGAATACTTTAAAAATAGTTAATTACTCTACATTGGGGTAAACAACTAATTTTCCCAAGGGGACACAGGAGAAATTGGTACTGCTGTGGAGTCCCGCCACTGCTGCTTCCCACTCCCACTGCCACTACTTCTTCAGAGCTGAAGAAGCTTATTGGATGAGAAGTGAAATGTCTTCAAAGAAAAACCAGATAGTCCAATTGCCTCTTTAAAAAGCACCTTTGGGACAACCATGACCTGGATGGCTGAGAATCTCCATAGACATAGGATATGGATGGTCAAATTAACAATATTAAAGTATACATAATATATATATTATTATGTTTTCTGTATTAGAGGCTATGAAGTACAATTGAAAGCTGTTCTGGCAGAAGTATAATTTTGACCCTTACCTATATAATAAACTTGTTCTCTGGGATTATCCTATTATAAAAAACAATAACAGCAAATTTTTTGGGCACGGAGACACTCCATAAGAGGCATTGTTTTTTTCAGTTCTTCATTAGGGGGCAGATTTCTTCTAATCTCTCCTTTTATTCATTCTTTCTCCTCTCTTAGAGTGAACCCATGTAATCCAGGAAAAGGAGCCTCATTTAATGAGTAAGATCCCAGTTGCAACATAAGAGAATGTCATACTAAGTATGATTGTCTATAAAAACTGTAATTTTAAAAAAAGACTTGAGATTAACATAAAATTGACATTCGTTTTGTATTATGGCTGCAAAAAAACCAGGTAATCATTATATATGACAGTGGAGAGGTGCAGAAACATAAATATAGCTCTCCTGCTATGCAATGGCTATCCAGATTGTTGCAGTCTAGTTCTGGTGCTTCATTATTTATGCCACCCACACAGTGACTTGATCTTCTGAATAATGATTTAAAAGTAGTGCAGAAAAGTTATTCCAGATTGAATTTAGAATTAGCAAATATTTCACATATTAGAAACAAATACTTCTTCCACTCTCTCTAACAATAAATAACTAAAGTAAGGAGTAGTCAGTTGAAGCCGATGACAGTAGTTTTTTTTAATGTTGACTTGCTTCAATTAAGCCACGAAGACTTTGGTGCAATTAGTATGGGTTATATCCAATCAGTTCCATCAATAGAACAAGCCACAATGATGGATCACTGACCTTCTGGAGCTGATTTAGGGAAGTCCAGAAAAATACAAGTGGAAGGAAGCAAGGGAAAGTCTATTGACAATAGAATTCATTCTAATGGTACTCTATAAACAGGCAACATTGAATACTCTATATCAGTGATGGCTAAACTTTTTGTCGTTGTGGGCCAAAAGCGTGCTTATGACAGGGGGCGCCTATGTGCCCACACCCATAATGCAATGCATGCATGACATCCCCCTGTGTGCCCCGGGCCCCTACACACACACACGCCTTCCCCCGCCCCCATGCATGCATGCATGACCCTCTACCCCATTTTGGGCCTAGCAGGCCTTCCTGCAGCCTCCTGGGACTAAAAACGGCATGCCCACAGAGAAGGCTCTACATGCCACCTGTGGCACACGTGCCATAGATTCGCCATCACGGCTCTATATAGAATTAAGCAAATGGAGAATATTAATAACAAATTCTTTTTTATGGTAACCTTTGTCTATTAAAATATGTACTTTCTACATAGGAGAAATATCATACCAAAGCTTTGTGAATAATACAATATGCATGAATTAAAATTTAAACTAAAGGATATGTTTGTTTTAAAAAATATCTCCAATTAAACATCAATCTCTTGTTTAAAAAAAGCAAACTAACCTCAATACTTTCTTGAGGGAAAGTATTTCAAGGAAGAAGGCTAAGAAACTCTTTGCCTTTATAGAGAACTCAGTCTTAAACACCAATTCAGAGCATTCATGCTGGGCTTCAAAACCCAAATATGAAAAATGATGCACACAAGGGATCATTCACAACCTCATTTACAGCTCTTAATCAGAAGACTCAGTTGCAGCTGCTGGAAAACATCCACAATAAGCAAACATTACAAAACATTGTTTACATTACCTGGTCTCCACTCTACCCTGGATAACTTCATTTTCAGCCCACAGCAAATGCTGTAACTCCACTACTGTGCCCTTGATTAAGGCAGGACAGATGTTTTCATGTGGAGTCATGATGGGGACCACCCAAGAAATTTCCCCCATCTCAATATTTCAAAGTCATATTTTCCTCGGCTAAAATAAGTGGGGTGCCCATGAAGCCATACTTCAGGATACCATCTACTAAGAATTAAACTGCAAATAGTCTAGCATCAAATTATAAAAATTAAGCATCAAGAAAATATGCAATATTAAAGGCAACATCATTATGCCTTTGGTGACAATTCTACATATACTTTACCTGGGAGTAAATCTAATGATCAGAATAGAGCTGGAAGGGATCTTGGAGGTCTTCTAGTCCAGGCCCCTGGACTAAATACCATTTCAGACAAGAGACTGTCCAGGCTCTTCTTGAAAGCCTCCAGTGATGAAGCACCCACAACTTCTGAAGGCAAACTGTTCCAGTGGTTAATTGTCCTCACTGTTTGGAACTTTCTTCTTAATTCCAGGTTACTTCTCTCCTTGATTAGTTCCCATCCATTGTTTCTTGCCCCACCCTCTGGTGCTTTAGAAAATAAATTGACATCCTCCTCTTTGTGGCATTCTCTCAAATACTGGAATACTGCTATCATGTCTCCCTAGTCCTTTTCTCTAGACTAGCCAAACCCAAATCCTGCAACCATTTTTCATATGTTTTAGTCTCCAGGTCTTTAATCATCTTAATTGATCATCTTTGCAATTTTTCCAGAGTCTCAATATCTTTTTTTGTAATTTGGTGACCAAAACAAGATACAGTATTCCAGGTGTGGTCTTACTAAGCCTTCATAAAGCAGTACTAATACTTCTTGTGATTTTGATTCTATGCCTCTATTTATACAACCAAGGATTGTATTTGATTTTTTCGTGCTGCATACTGCTGACTCATGTTTAAGATCGTCCATTATCCATATTACATGGCCATTCAATTAGTGTAAGCCACCTAGAGTTGCCTTTGGTGGGATGTGCAGCATAAAAGTTTGATAAATAAATAATAATATAATAAGACTAACTATAGTAAACAGTCAACATTTATAGCATACCTGACAGTGTATCTCCCCATTCTCATCTCATTCTTAATTGGAGAACCAAGGTTGATCACTAGCTCATAAATCCCTAGGAATCCAGAACGAATCAGTGACAATGCTTTCCCCCAATCCCAATATCAAAAAGAAGTTTGAAATAAGTAGATATATTCAGAGAATGATGTATCTGCATTGCAGCTGCATTTGTAATCCTCTTATCTTGTACAAACACCTACTGAACCATTTTGGTGATGTAAATTATGTCCAAATAAAGGTAACTTTTAAAAAAAGGATTACAAAACAAACTACATGCAACTAGGATGTTCTCTCTTATCAATCCGCTTTTTGTAGACCTACAATCTTAGGCCTCCATTTGAGAATCACTCCCTCTTAAATCCAAAAAACATGTCCACAAGTAGACACCCAGTCAAAAATGTCTGTAGGCAAGTTCATTTAATTTCTCATTAAGAGCAGAACATGAAAGCAGAATTATACTTGACAAAAAGAGGCAAATTATATGCCTAGGGGATTAGAATGAGGGACAAAAAAGTCTTAACCCTTCCTCAATCATACCTTACAGGAATATTGGAATTTCACATTTTTGCCCATGCTGTCCAGGAATTATAGAACTGAAATTCAATAATCTGGAAGATACTAAATTGGTCTGGTTTAATCTAAGATACTATTAATATATTTGCCTATAGAAAATTGCTGTTCATCTACAAATACTTTCAGCGTACTTTATACAGGGCTAACAGGTCTAGGGTATCAGGGATACTTTTCAGCTCTAGTCTCAATAAAAGCCATAGGTAAAGGTAGAAGTTGCCCTCACAGATATTTGCTAGGCGTTCCCGACTCTAGAGTGTGGGGCTTATCTCTGTTTTCCCATTATGAAAACCATAATTTATTTATTTTTATTATTTTATTAGACTTATATCCTGCCCTCCTCCCGGGAAGGACACAGGACGGCGCACAGGCATCTTAAAAACAATACAAAACCTATACTCCATTAATTAAAACCAATTAAATAAATCCCGTGCTAAAATCCCATTATTAAAATTCCAATTAAAATTTACAGTATTG
>JAPKID020004450.1:0-11671 GCA_026931265.2 Tropidonophis doriae
TGAGTGCGGTTGGTCAGCCAGTTACGAATCCATCTGGTGGTGATGCTGTCTAACCCACATTCTTCTACTTTATCTAGAAGAATGTGGGTTAGACACAGGCATTATAAATAAATAGGCATTATCAATTTCATTTCTTACAATTCCTGTCACGTAGTGGTAAGACAACTTGAAGTGAAGAAGGATCTTTAAGGTTGGAAGAAAGAATCAAGCAATAAGCTACTGAGATCCTGCTCTTCAGGTGAGAGAACCTTATCTTTGTCTGTCAAACTGGATGACACTTCCTTTTCCTGTTTCTTTAATTAAAATAATCAAAATTGTGTACTATCATTTACTATTAAACCATAACAAAAGTAAATGGGAAAAATATAGCAACTAATTGTTTTTGTAAAAAAAACCAACCCAATAATAAACTACAGGTTTTTTTTCCTGATTTTCATCTGACATCACATTAGGCATATTAGAAATGCATAAAAATAACAACCAACACTTGAGGCAACTAAGAAAATGTTTTACATTAACGGCATGCTCTTAAATAAAATAAAAAACCCACAGAGTTTCTGCTGATCCACAACTACATGCTTGTCACATCAGCTAGACATAACTGATATGGATGAAAAAAAATGGGGAAAAAATAAAAGGAACAGTGGTAAGTGCAATTTTGTAGAACATATGGAAACTACTAAATAAGATTCAGGGAACTCTCCCAAGTAGTAATTTTACTTTTTCATTTACAAACTTTAACCAAAGCTGTATCATTGGATCTATAAAATGCAAAATGAATTATGTGTCAGAGAGGAAGAGATTGAAAAAGTAACTTTTCTATCCTCAGTTTTTCTGAACTGATTTTTAATAGAGTTTTGGTGCATTCCAATCTGATTTTGACATGCTTTAAAGAAAGTGATTACAATTTGGTTTATAAATCTTTTGGGAAAGAAAAAGCTTCTAAATTTTGGATTGATCTATGGAAATGCCACTTACAATATCTACTGAAATTAAGGTGCTCCCAACACTTCTAAGTCTCGGAGTTGCTATTTATTCAGTTACACTATATTTTTGGATTGAGTGATTTGGGAATATGTTATTCCAGGAACTTTGTTATAATTTGGAAGGATAGAAAGTTCTACTTAGTTTTGAAGGCTAATTGGTGCATTCTGGTGCTTGGAATATCCACTCAACTCAGGGTACTTAGGTGTCAAATTAGCAATCAAGTGTATTAGACTGTGCAATGCTATATTTGTTTTCTAAGAAATAACAGTCAGTGTACTGAACAGGGGTTTCCTCCCAAATAAGTGTACATAGAATTGCCTAGCCTGCCCCCATATCTCCTTTCCTACTGTATTTTGCACCCTTCACCTTGGCAATGGATGTAAACGAAAGAAAAGCTATTTATTATACTGTAGTTTCCTTTGGTCATTTGTGCGTTGGATACCTTTCATGGTTGTCAAGGCTATACATATTAAAAGAGCAAAAGAGGGTGGGGAGGAAAGTATTTTTGTATTGTTTTCATTTTCTAATACAATGCCAAGGGAAGGAGGAGAAAAACAGGTGGTGACATCATAAATATGGAATCTGAAGGTCACAAACAGGAATCAGAACACAAATGGGAATGTTGAGGAATGTACACTATAAAAAATAAATCAGTCAAACTCCTCTCCCCCTTCCATCCTTTGAAAGGAGAAGAAATATGGGTAGATTGAAATATAGTGTTTTATATTTCCTCTTCAGATTTTATGTCTACTTGAAATACTTTTATGAAACCGTTTTAGCCTCCAGAGCAAAAGCTAAGTTGGAGAATCACCAAAAAGTACATGAGTAAAATACCATAGTTTATAATCCCAAAAAATTTCTCTCACAAACATTATTCATACTATTATAATTCTAAATAAAATGCTTGATTAAGTTTTTTTGTAGAATGTATTTTTTTAGGGTTATATGTAATATGTAAAAGTATATGTGAAATGGTAATAGACCAACTTTGACTTGACTTGAAGTTGTGGAAATTGAAATGAAACAGGCCTTTTCGGGGAGGTCATAGAAAAAAGATAGAAAGAGAATATATGTTGACATATGTGTGTGTGCATGCACGCACCTGCATGCGTGCATGCATATACACACAGTATTCCATGGTTTCGAGTTAGAAAGACTGAGAAAAGGTTCTCTAATATATTTCTCAGCTTCAGTTTTATATCAGGCTCTGACTCTTCTAAAAGTATATTTTCCACCCTATTTGATCATTTTGCTGCAGAATGGGAGGCTGATGCTGGTCTTAATATTAAATTCCTTAATATCAGGGAAAAATGTTCACACCTGTTGTTTGTTGTAAATGTGATTTATTCTTGAGGCACCAGTTGTGACTGATTTTCCCAAATGCACATTTTATTTAGTTATTTCAATTAGTACCTTTTAGCCCGGATAGTGTTGAGTATATTGGATGTGCTCTTCTTTCCTCTGGTCTTTGGTTGCTGCTGCAGCTGTCTCTTTCTACAGGAAACCTCTTCCCCTTCCTTAATGGAGCTCGTGGGAATGTAGGGATCCTGGAACCGAAACCCTTCTTCCCTTCCAAACTCCCCTATTGAGTAAAAATGGGTGGGGAGGATGGAGAAGAGAAAGAGAGAGAAAATACCTCTAAGTCCCTGGAAATAGTTTTGCCAGCCTATTTCCCCCCCTTTCAATTAACCACTTCATTTCTAATTATAAAACAGATTTGTAATCTAAACAGCTTCTCTTTAATGTCCTGAATAATTTCCACCCACTTTCTGATGTTCTCCATTTGAGTTGAATTATAGCATCCCACTTCCATTGTGTAATAATATTTAATAAATGAAAACAGGTTTAAATTCCACCATAATTTTCAATGTTTCACACAGTACTTATCCACTTCCTTCAGTATCTCGTGTGTGTGTGTGTGTGTGTGTGTGTGTTTTCCTAAAAGAATAAGTATTTTTAAACAAACCTTTAAATTTGTCTTTGGTTGTTACGAGAGCATTTCCTATATAAATAGTTTAGTTTTGTTTTGTTTAACCAGTAATTGAGGAGGGAATTGGGCTGTGATTTCTACTTTATATTTGGTATTTACATCTAATTTTATAAATTTTATAAATGTTATTTATAATATACAAATTTCTCTAGGAACAGAAAACAGAATTTATTACACTATAGATGAAAGTTAGGATGTTGTAAACATCAATACCTTGCAGTCTATTGAATTCAATGTTATGATAAGTTAATTTTACTTTAGGAATTAATCATCTTAGCCTTTCCTCGCCATTGTAGATACTAATAAATTTTTACACGACTAAGATGCTTTTGAGTATATTTTTCTTCTACTCTTTGAGATAGAAAAGTATATCAGTGTAATGATTTTAATAATTCCTGATTATGAAATTGCCATATGAGACAGATTAGTAGATAATTTACTTTTTATTTTGTGTATGTGTATTTTGATAATTTTGATTTCCCTAGATTGTTTTTGTACCATTTTTCATGTTATGTATGATAGTGTTTTCTCCTAGATCACAAAGAAAAAAAAAATCTGCTGTGAGCTCCTCGTGGCTTGAGGAAGGGCATCTGGCCAATTAATTCTCCACTCCATCCATTTACCTGAACTCTATCCCAAATTAAGGCATTACAGGGTCATAAAAAAGAACGTTTTATGTAGATGTATTATCTTATAAATGATTGTGTGCTGTACTGTGCAAACTTTAGTGGCATAAATGTAATGAAGTCAGGTATTCTGGGCTTTACAGACCAAAGGTAATTCACTTGGTTGTAATGGAATTTTCTATATGCGGAAACAAGAATTGATCCTTGCAGAATATTACAGGATCAGACCAACTGCACATTCCTTATCAGACAAATAAGTAGCAACAACTGCCCTGATAAAAGGCAGTTAGGAAGGTCAAGGAGGCTCCGCTTTAAACATGCTCATTGATAAATTATTCATATCCAGGTTTTAACATTCTGTAACTTACTTCTTTTCTTTCAATAAATATAAATAAAGGGATAAGGAGCATCTAGCTTTCTTGGATAACATAGATTGTCCATGACTACCCATTCTTTATTTCACATATTCTAAAAAAAACAAAAACCCTCTTAAGCAGGGTACTGCTACCATATCTTCACTGCACAAACTCAGATGACTGCTAGATAAGAGAATAACAGAATTGGAAGAGACCTTGGAGGTTTTCTAACCCTCCCCCCTGCTCAGGAAAGAATACTTGAAATGGTCTGGTGGCAGTTACAGCTGCCTCACATGTAATACTTCACTGGTTCAAATCCCAGTAAGGGTATGACTAGCTGATGAGAGCTAAATAGCTTGAAATAGATCTATCCTAGTGTCCCTGATTTATTTATTGATCAGCTCAAAAACCTAACACACATATTTTTTTAAAAGTACACAATGGAACCCATAGCTTTCTGTCTAGATGATCTCTGGTGATGAGTCGAAAGGCAGAAAAGGAAAGCAGTATGCTTCCTCCCTTAATTGGGGCTTAACAGGGTGTTGTGACACAAACAAACAAACAAACAAATAAATATCCAAAGCCCGAAGATGGCAAGTGAGATCTTGCCGAAACATTGCAAAAACACCTTTAATTTTACACAGGGAAAGACCCGAACCAAACAATACCAGCATATATATATATATATATATATATATATACATACACAACTAAACTAAACTAATTTTAAAATTTGGGATTTTTTTTTAATTCAGTTTGAAAAGAATTTCTAGAACATGATATCACATAATACATTCTGTGTAAGTTATATAAGGTGAAACATACACAGTATTGTGTTCATGTGTATAGCAAGATATAGTTGCCTATAGTTGTAAGCTTATGTGGGGTTTAGGAGAGTCAGGAGGGAGGGGAAGTAATCCTACCCTCAATATCAACTTACGTTGAGATGCTATGCACAGATCAGTCCCAGTAAGTTGCTTTTCGAGAACACCTTCATTATTAGCACATTGCACCCTCTGACATTGCTTTCAATGACATTACATGATGGAAGACATATGTTTCATTCCTAAAAGAAAGTGAGGCGGGCTTCAAAGCCAGCTCTTTCTTTCTTCCAATGCATTACAGGTATGAACTGCATGAGTCACGGGAGAGCATCAGCTAGGATAAAAGCTTTAAATACATAATATATAATGTGATCATGATCCACACATGTGGATAGAGGGAATCAAAACTCAGCACAAAGCACCTTTGTTTCACCCAAGAAGAATGTAGTCCAATATGGCTACCAATGGCTGAGTCAAAGAAGATCTATTTGGTATGGATTAGGTTTTTTTGACATCATTCATATACCTCAAAGGGTATCATTAACTACAGAAGGAGACAGTAGAGAACAAAGACATCTTTTAAGAGAATTAGGAATATCTCTTAATTCATGTTTCATGCTCTGCTTGGAGATGTCAGCAATTGGCAAGGCAGCATCTAGAGTACTAGAGCACAGCATTTATAAATTGGAATCATAGAATTGGAAACACCTCAGTGTCTTTCATTTCATTCCCCCTGCTTAGCGAAAGATCTGCTAAATATTTCAGACAGATGGCAACCTAGCTTTGAAGATTTCCCATGAAGGGGAGGGCATCACTCCATGAAGCAGCCAATTCCATTGGTTGATAGCTCTGATTATCAGGAAATTCCTCCCCAAACCTATGTTGAATTTACTTCCCTATAGTAACAATCCATAGGGACGCTGTGGCTCAGTGGCTAAGACGCTGAGCTTGTTTATCAGAAAGATCCCTAGCGCCATTTCACAGAGAGAGCTCCTGGTACTTGTCCCAACTTCTGCCAACCTAGCAGTTCAAAAGCATGCAAAAGTGCAAGTAGAAAAATAGGGGCCATCGATGGTGGGGAGATAAGAGTGTTCTGTGCACCTTCAGCGTTTAGTCGTGCCAGCCACATGACCATGGAGACGTCTTTGGACAGTGCTGGCTTTTCAGCTTTGAAATGAAAATGAGCACCGCCCCCTAGAGTTGGGAACGACTAGCACATATGTGCAAGAAGAATCTTACCTTAGTAACAATCCATAGATTCCCAAGACAAAAGAAAAGCCCTTCACTGATTCATCACCAACACAACCCTTTTATGTATCTGATCATCAAAATGAAAAATATGCCATTCTATATAAAACATATATTACAAAAGGATGAGATTATAGGATCCAATCTGGGTCGGTTTCCAAGACCAGAGGTTTGGTCTTCCAAAATTTTAGACTCGTGGTAGATCCTGCAACATTAACCCAGGGCATGTATATTTGCCCTATGATTAAATATTCTAACAGATTAGCATTAAATATTCTAATAGGATAATTCCCACCAGGGGCAACTGAAATAAACTGCAATGATGTCAAATGATACATGTGTTGTGACATCATACAAATGGGGCAGATATCTAAGTGTGCTCTGACATATCATGCAAATACAGCAATTGTGTCATTTGCATGAGGTCATGATGTGCATCTCATCATTTGTTCCTTCTTGCAATTTGTACATTAAGTTTTAAATAGATCTTGGTTTGTGGCTGGGGTGTCAAACTGGGGGCCCGCAGGCTGGATGCATCATGTACAGGCCATGCTCACCCCAGCTCCATGAAGAAGAAAAACCCATCACAATACATCACGTGACAGCAACCTGATGCGGCGAGTTTGACTCCCATGGTGTGTGGGGTCCCTGGTGCTCTCTGAACTTCGTGGTTTTTATTGCAGATGTTTTATTACCCAACTAGACAACATCTGCAAACCCCATTCACTTCTAACCCCGATGATGAACCTCACAGGTCAACTCTGAGCTACAAATATTCTATTGATCTTTGGTGTTAAACCATGAAATATGTCATAATATTGTTATTGATTGTTGCATATTAACCACCTATATTAACCACCTCGTTTATGAAAAATAGGTTAAATAAGCTGCTTGGTCAACACTGAGTGAAGGGGGCATGAGCTCAGAGAAGGAATAAATCACATACACAAACACCCTGCTGCAGATGCCAATGGACACCTCTCACTTGTGAGTCTTCTCTCCTTGAGTTCAAGGAACAGTTACTCAGAAAAGAAAGAATATGCACTTGACTCCCTCAACTTCAGCTCTGAGTGAGTTATTTTTACATAACAGTATATTTACACGCTGCATTCACTGCAGCCACACAATCAGTAATGTAGTTAAGGCTATATAATAAGACTGAAGACTAAGTCAAGTTAGAAACCACAAAGCTAAGACAAGAGCAAAATATGTCATTAATCTCGGGGCCTGCATAAGATCTAAAATGTGGACGGAAGAGACACATTAATTGATGGTGGTATTGTCCATTCAGTCGTGTTCGATTCTTGGCAATTCTATGGGTCGGGCCAGGTTTCTCCACATCTTCTGATCTTGCACTACTTTTAGGGTTTTCTATGCTCTGGCCGATGTCAACTTTGGTGGTGTCCAGTCACCATGTTCTTGGGAGGCGTGATTTCCTTTTATCACTAACTCTTTGAAACATAATTGCTTTCTCCAATGAATTCTCATGCATGCCATGCCCAAAAAATCACCCCAAAAAGGTTTTGTGATGTCATATAAATTGCAACTGCTTTTTTATTTTTTTCTTAAATAAATTAGGCTACAAAATGCTACTTAGGACATACAACTGCCTTATCCCTTCCCACCTGTGAATTTATATGTAGGGGACAATAGTCATGGTTTTGCACAATACACGAACCAAGATTATATATGTAGATTACAAAGAGCTGCTGATACAGTTGAACAGACGAATAATTGAGTCTGTCATTTCCACCTCTATAACTGTCTGGTTTGGTTCTGCAACTCAACAAACAGACACAGGCTTCAATGGATAATTAGAACTGCAGAAAAAACAATTGCTATCAACCTGCCTTCCATTGAGGATCTGCACACTGCAAGAATCAAAAAGAGGGTTGTGAAAATATTTGCAGACCCCTTGCATCCTGGACATAAACTGTTTCAACTCCTACCCTCAAAACAACGCTATGGTGCACTGCACACCAACACAACTAGACACAAGAACAGTTTTTCTCCAAACGCCATCACTCTGCTAAACAAATCCCTCAACACTTCTAACTATTCACTGAGGCTGCATTATTATTACCGTATTTTCCGTCGTATAAGACGACCGGGCGTATAAGACGACCCCCTAATTTTACAGTTAAAAAATAGGTTTAGGCCTATATTCGCCGTATAAGACTACCCCCCACTTCCGAGGCAACACCAGTTCTTTTTTTTAATTAAATTTTTAATGAATGACATTTTTCGAACATGCTGCCTCTCACCTCTCCGCTCTGTTTCTGACTGCTGCCTGGCTCCCCGGCCGGCAGCCAGAAACATAGCGGAGAAGCGCGGCTTCTCCGGTCCGTTTCTGACTGCCGCCTGGCTCCCTGGCCGGCAGTCAGAAACATAGCGGAGAAGCGGCGGCGCATATACTCGGCGTATAAGAGAACCCTCGATTTTCGGTTGACTTTTTTGGGTTTCAAAAGTCGTCTTATACGCCGGAATACACGGTAATTACTTGGGACAAAATAAATTTAAAAAAGCTTCTGAGAAAGGGAATGATAATGAGTTTACAACTTTCTCCTG
This sequence comes from Tropidonophis doriae, assembly GCA_026931265.2. NCBI lineage: Eukaryota > Metazoa > Chordata > Lepidosauria > Squamata > Natricidae > Tropidonophis > Tropidonophis doriae. The sequence goes on from JAPKID020004450.1 coordinate 8,600, forward strand.
ATGATTCACAACTGTTCTTTCAGTTCATTAATATCAAGTATATTTATGAGCAAGCTAGGCAGTGTTAGAACAGCCAATCTCGGCAACTGTTAATTGTTTCGGTGCTCTGCCAGCCTTTATTATTTCTCTTATTCAAATGCTTTAAAATGTAATTGTTCTATCCGCCTTTAAATTAAAGACAAGGAACCCCTAGCTTTCAAAAATACAATTAAACAACCACTACCATATATCCAAATCATCATAGTCAGTGAAAGAAATTGGTGCAATTGGAGTTTCTTTGAGGTATAATATGCTTAGATACATTATTGTTGTACATAGTAAATGTAAAAGCAACTTGTAAAGAGTCTGCCATCAAGTCTCCCAATAGCCAGGGATAATGCAGCAATGGATTTGCTATCAACATATGTTTTCCTCTCTTCGACCAGAATGTAGGAACAACCCTAAAAGATGGAAACCCTTTTCTGGTACTATAGAAACACAATTACACCTTAATATCTGTCTCAGGTAATCAATCTGGATATAAGTCTTGACGTTCTAAAGCCTGTTTCCAGAGTGTAACCTTTTAAGACACAAATGGGCATCAAAATCTCTGCTTAATCAATACTGAGTTTATTACATGTATACAACCAACAAGACAGGCCATGGAGGGGAGGCTAGGCTTCTGAGGTAATATGAACAAAGGTGTAATAAGTAGTCTTATCTGTGAGAGGAATTCAGAGGCAGAAAAGCACAGTATACATAGTCTTGAGAAAAGATAAAATCAAATGAATGGTAGCACTTTATTTCCTTCTTTGAGCCTAGAAAATTTCTGACCAGTTTCAATGTTGGGGGTTCATTGCTAGTTTCCTAGTCAGCTGCTTCTCACTGGGAAAATTCAGAAGCAGAAGGCCTCTTTCCTTGTTTGGGAAGGGAATACTTGCTCAGGGATCTGAGTAATAGGTTGTAAAATCTACCTTACTAAAGGGAGAAGGGATTGGTCTACAGATTGATAGTGAGTGCATTCTGATGTAATATGAATCTACACTTGACTGCATTGCTAGGTAAACCCATTAGACTGCTCCATTAGGGTGGTTCTGGGATACATTGCACAGAAGAAATGAACACCATGTTTTAGTGGCCATATCAATATCTTAAAAGGAATAAAAGCCTTCTGCTAAACTATTTAAAATGGGTGAACACAGATATTATTCTTAGTTCTACAACTCAAAGAGCCTGTTGAGAAAGGTCTTAACCCCATTCATGAAAGTGAAACCTGGGAATTAAACATTGCTTCTGAAATAATGTATTTCAAAGCTTGCAAGTTATCCAAGGGAAAATAGGCCTCTCTTGACCATTCTACAATATGCATTTGTGATTTTTTGCAGCAGCTCCATAACTTCTGTTGTTCCATTGAAGGTGTATTCTGTCATGCTGTTGTGAAAATATTCCAAAGAAGAGAAACTGGGAAATGTAATTTTCTCACATCACTGGTTAGAATACCACGTGCATCCCTAAAAATATTTACATGTCAGACACATAGATTACAATAGCATTTCAGAAGAGAATAAAAAGACTGCTGCCAAGGAAGGAAAGATAAAGGAGGAAGAAGCTGAAAGAGAAAGAGATTTTCCTAATGTTCTTGTTTGATTCTATTGTTGCTTGTTAAGTAGGAAGTTTAATGGAAGAAAATACTTCTTAGATTCTAGTCCCAAAGGTGCTTTTTCAAGAGGCAACTGGACTTTTCTGTTTTTTTCTTTGAAGATGTTTAGCTTCTTATCCAAGCAACCTCTTCAGCTCTGATGTTTTCAAAGAAAAACCAGAAAGTCCAGTTGCCTCTTGAAAAAAGCACCTTTGGGACAACCATGACCTGGATGACTGAGAACCTCCGTAGACATTTCTTTCATGATTCTATTCCACCATTTCTTTGATATCAGTGTCAATTAGTTCTCCCACAGTGAGTTGTCCGTAGCAAGTTCTCCTGTGGTGAGTTGGCCGCAGTGAATGGTCATAAAACCCCTAAGACCAGCATTCTACATGGACTTCCCAAAAGGATGGAACTAAATTATGGTAGGAGTTTGAAATTTGGGGTTACGTCAGGGCTTCCCCTACTGTTCCTTCATATTTACCACTTGACAGTATAGAATTTATTCTCCTATCATTGGGCAGGAGATAGAGAAGCATAGCCAGCCGAACGAATAGGCTGAAAAATAACTTTTATCCATGGGCTGTCAGACTTTTAAATGCAACACAACTTCACAATCAGGCTTAATGTGATAGATAGATACAGTGCCAGTGTAACATGCAACATGTATATACCGGTGTGATATAATAGGACATACATATGTATGTATGAGGTCATGCGTGCTAGTTTATTACTTATTGGGTTTAGGGATTTCTATTTTACTTATTGATTTATTGAGATATATTCTGTGTTCTTGGGTGGACTGCACCAAGGGAGGATTATTCAATTTCATTGTACACATGTTGTGCTTTGACCATAAAGGTTTGATTTGATTTGACTCAGCTTTCTATCCTTCCAAGGTGGGTAAAATGAGGACACAGATTGTTGGGGGCAACAAGCTGACTTTGTAAACCATTTAGAGAGGGTTGTAAGACACTGCGAAGTGGTATAGACGTCTAAGCGCTATTGCTATTGCTCATCCTGTGGTGGAAATCCAACCCCAGTTAAGGGGTATATCTCCCTGCCTCGCTGCTCCATCCCTGCACCAGTGGATTTGCTCCTGTCTTCTTTGACTTACCAGGTGTGCATCTGTGTTAGGAACAATATAGGCTGACAGCTTGTGGGTTTTCATGTGCTCCCGTAGGGCCTTCAGATGCTCGCTCGTCACAATCGCCGTGGGTGGCAAGTACTTACAGCAGAGTAAAATATGGCGGCAGAAGGTTTAGGAGAGGGAAGAGAAGAACAGAAGAATAAAGAGGTTAACATCTGTACAGTTATAGTTATATATATAACCAGCACCCATGTGGTTTCTTTCCTTCTCTCTCTCTTTCCTTCCTTCCTTCTCTCCCTCCCTCCCATCCCTCTCTTCTGTCTCTCTCATTCCTTCCTTCCTTCCTCCCTTCCTTGCTTCC
>JAPKID020004451.1:0-11671 GCA_026931265.2 Tropidonophis doriae
GAACTGTTGAGCAACCACACTCTCTACAACCTTCGCAACAAAGTGAAGGTTGGAGACCGGACGATAATTTACTAACAAAGCTGGGTCCAGGGAAGGCTTCTTGAGGAGGGGTCTCACCACCGCCTCTTTCAAGGCGGTAGGCAGAAACCCCTCACTCAGAGAAGCCCTCACAATTTCCTGGAGCCAGCCTCGTGTAACCTCCCAGGAGGCCAGTATCAGCCAGGAGGGACACGGGTCCAATAAACATGTGGTAGCTCTAAGTCGCCCGTGCAACCTGTCCATGTCTTCGGAGGCAACAGAGTCAAACTCTTCCCATAAAATGGTCTCAAGACCAGCTTCGGACCAGCATGAATAAACATGGAGTAGTTTCTGTTGCACTCATGAGTGACTTGACATTAGAAATACAATACATACATATACACATACATATTTACAATAGCAAAACCGGCCAGATCTAAGTACCCTGCAGGTCGCATCCGGACCCTGATCCCCTGAACACCATGAGTTAGGCTATTAGCTTCCATAGCACTGAATACCTCTTTAAAATATAATGGACTCTAATTGTAGGAATGATTTAGCTTTCCTATGAGCACAACCTCTAGAAAAGGTATAATCCTACTGCAATTACATGCAGCTTGCAAACAAATGCAACCCTCCTTTTTTGTCCCAGTATGATAGGATGCATCTCACTTACCAAGAATGGAAGAGAGTCTCAGACGACACCTGTTTTATTCTGTCCACGTCTGATTTTACTGCCTTCACCTCTTCTAGCATCTCTTTCACCTTGGAAGCCAGCTGTTGATATATCGTGTCCTGCTTTCGCATCCTGCATGCGGCAGGCAGCTGTTCTGGACTCACTGGAGTGAGATACTGTAGCTCTGATGGATCCAGTTCTGGAAGTGACTTTAGAATAGTGGAAAAATCCAATTCCACCCATTCAGATTTTATTTTTGTCCTAGGGGTGTTCAAAGTCTGGTCTTCTGGACAGCATTCTATAAACCAAGACAGCTGTTCTAGAAGCACTACACACTGCATGGAAAGATACTGCAATCTGTCAGTCCATTGCTGAACACCTTCTTGAGGAGGGAAAACCACTTCATATTCACTTCCAGGAGACAGCCTGGCATCAATCTCTTGTATACAGCTTAGCTGATTCCTGTTCGAGAGATTCATATAAGTAACAAACAGATTTATTGGTAATTAAAAATGCAATTATTACAATTTGAGTACCAGTATTTTAGTCTTTATTAGATTTGGACATAGAGCTTTCCCTAAATATTTTGTTTTTTCTACATCAATTATCTACTTCTCACCATCCTGTAACAGAGATATTTTTCTTCCAAATTTGTTTTCCAACACACCCATGAAGCCTGTAAATTTGTCTATTCAAGCTTTTCTCAATTGGTATCTTCAACCAGAGAAACCAGTGAATTGTTGTATTCTCAGTACAGACTGAGGAAGGTCTAAATAATGATAGGGATAACAATGGCAACCTCAGATTAGTAATACTGTCCCCAAAGAATGATAACCTCATTTCTGTTCAATTTTCTTTAGACAGGCTTACAGTGGGAAAAAGAAAATCATTCTATGAAAAATAAATTACCTGAAATTAGACCATTTCAGCAATTATTTTAAGTAACTCCACCAAAGTATGAGAAAATCAAATCTTTCAAAAACTGAAAGAAGTATTTGTGTGACCCATGAATAAATTAATGATTTAATCGGGTGTAGAGATGGGTCATGCATAACTATATGATTTACCAATTAAGCAATTGCATTTTAATTTTTGTATTACAGGGCTCTCAAACTCTGTGGTACTTCCATCCCCCAATGAGGTTCCTCAGGCAGAGTGAGAATGCTGTCAAACTTTCCTCCCATTTTGTCTGGGCCGAGCTACAGCTTGGGCAAAATGGCAAACAAAGCCCAGGATGAGCTTTAAACACCCTCCTCAATGACCTCAGCAAAACAGATTTTTTTTTAAAAAAAATCACCTGATCATTCAGGCTCTTGGCAACTGGTACCATTTGCAATGGTTATAACGTCCCCTTCCCATGTCACATGATTTAACATTTGTAACCTTAATAGCCAGCTTCTGACCAATATGTCACAGCAGAAATTGGCAGGAAGTCGCAAGCGGTGGTCATATGACGCTGTGCTTAATAACTTGAGGTGATTTCCTTAAGTCTGTAGCTGGAACTGATACTGTAAGTTGGCACGCTCGTGTGATGTTGCATTTTGTCTGACCATGTAGCTTAGAGACATTTTTGGTCTCAAATGAAGTTGGTGAGGGCTACCTGCATACAGTTCTAGAAAAGGATCTTCTTAGTTTGAATGAATATAGAAAAGGGAAAGACCATACCTCAGGAAAATCCACTTTTCTGTTAAAGCCGTGAGAGACTTCCTCTGTTTGACAAGCATCTTCATGAGGTGTGCAGTGAATCCTTTACATCGGTCAACAGTACTTACTCCAATCTCCTATAGAAAAAAATAGCAACTCTCATCCTTGTGTGTATCAAAACAGGTTCCTCTAATTATAGCTGCAAGATGCTTGTAGTTATAGGCTACACAGTCAATCTGTTAGATATGATTTTGCACATTGTTTTTAATTTCCCTTCAGGTATTTTGAGATATGCATAAAATTACATTGCAGATTTATTCCATACCTAAGTTAGAGTGACTAATTAAGCATTCTGAATATGTAGGATTTATTATTAAAGGCAGCCAAGCACTAAAGATAAGTAATGAAATGGTATAGTTATACAGTTATTCAATTTTCATTTCTTTACTTAATTGCCACATAGTTTCACAATATTTTTTGTCTCTATGGTGCACTCCAGTATGTTATATTGCAAACATTCCATGTCCTCAATCAACAGGAGTCAAAGGCTGGGGATGATGGCAGTCATAGCCAAGCCACCAAGATTTTGCCATACAGGGGAAGAATAGTCTACAACTAAAGTTCTAAAGGATTCTTTAAAAAAGTGTCCATCTGTTATAAAGGAACATCAAGTCTTAGAAAGAGTGGTGCTATCTCACCTATTTAAGAATTAAAAAGAAGTAAAACTTCTGGTTTTGCTTGCTTTATTTATTACTTTTTACCTCTCAGTTTTCCTTGGTCAGTTCAAGGCAGTGGTGAAATTCAATTTTTTTTTTACTATCAGTTCTGTGGACGTGGCTTGGTGGGCATGGTGTGGCTTGGTGGTGTGGCAGGGGAAGGACATCACAAAATCTCCATTACCACCCCACTCTTGGGCCAGCCCGAGGTGGCATTTGCAGGTTCTCCATACTACTCCGAATTTCTGCTACCGGTTCTCCAAAACCTGTCAGAACCTGCTGGATTTCACCCCTGGTTCAAGGCACATGGGAAATATCTCTGACTTTATCCAAAGCAATTAGTCTGTAAGGTAGGTTGTACTGACAGGAAAGTGACTGCCCCTTATCCACTTTATGGATAAGATAGGTTTCAACAAAGAAACCTCCTATCTCCATGGCCCAAGCCTAACACCAAAACAAATATATTGCATTGGTTCTGGGGATTTACCTTCGAAGGTGCTAATAATGCTGTCTGAAGCCTACAGTGATGTGCAAGAGACCGGTAGAAGTACTTCTGGCATCCATCCCAGGACAAAGAGATTTGAGAGAGTAACCTGAAAAGCAAAACAGTTTGAATCCCTTAAAATAGAAGTATCCAAAGTTTAGTTGAAGTCCACATGGGGTTGTAGAAAATTTACGTAGTCACAACTTTTCTAAGCCTATAAGGCTTGAGAAGGCAAATTTATAAGCAAACCCAGAGTAAATTTTAATTGAAGAACAGATCTATAGGCCTAGACTGCTGCCAAAATTATCTTCCAATCATAGAAATATTTATTCATAAAAGGGGCCACACAAGATCATTATCTTCTGAGCAGTCTGTGAGATTTTAACAAATCCCTGTCCTAACAGAAAAAGGCAGAACACTTCATATGATAGCATATAATAACAGAAAATTTACAGCTTGCAAATTCTTGATCAGCATTCAATTGTATATTTAAGTTGGATAACTGATCTTTATTGGCTTTCCCAACTAGGTATTACATCCAGTAAATCTTATTAGTTTCTACAAAGTGTTTGTTTCCACTGCAAAGAGCATGGAGAAGATCTTTGATCAGAAGTAGAAACAACGGCCAAAGATCCACTCTTTTCAAATTGTTGACTAAAATAAAAAGAATCCCATGAGGAGACAACAATGGGATATTCATTATGCTTAATCGGATTTTAAAATAACCAATTCAATTATCTCCACAGACTAGATTTCAAAAATCCAAGAAAATATTTTTGCCACCCTTTCTGACATCAAAACTCTATTATAGTACAGAACTAAAGCAATACATACGTTGCATCCAATTTATGTGTGCAGTTAACGGAAGCCAATGCTCTGTTTAAATCCAATGGATGAAGGAAAAGCATATTTTGCGAACTTTTGGAACGAGTCCAAGTGAGGCCTTTGCGATAGGATAATCCTAGAAAGATATTTATTTATTAGGTTTTTATTCCGCCTTTATTAATTTTATAAATAATTCAAAGCAATGAATCTACCAATACTCCTTCCTAGTTTCCACACAACAACAACCCTGTAAGATGGATTGGTCTAAGGGAGAATGAATGGCCCAAGATCACCTAATTGGCTTTCATGTCTAAGGCATGACTAGAACTCACAGTCTCTTGATTCCTAGGTTAGCCTCTTAACTGCTACATCAAACAAATACTTTTAACTTTCTCAGATCTGTAATATTAAATATTTTTGCAAATCTACTCATGCTTAAGGATCCAAATCTAGTGCTCATTTGGAATCAAAATTCCAATCAAATAATAGGAACGATCGTCGTTGGACCTACATACTGGATATTCACTGAATTGTGTTTATTTGTAAACTAATGTGACACAAAACATCAATATGGTTTAGCATTGTTAAACTGTAATAGAATTGCCTGTTCAACCAACTGTAAACTAAAATATTGATCTGGCAAGATTTATGAATGAATTCTCACAGTTTATGTATGTGCCCAAATTATGGTTGGATATTAAAATACAGGCTCATATGCCTTCCATCTCCATTATCTCTTCTCATTCCAAATCACTTAGATCTGATTTAAACTACACCATTGTCTAAAAGTAACTATATTCCAATCAGGAGAACTATGTGAAGACAATCCAAATTCTCTGAAACAAGGAATTTAAGAACATGCTTTTATCATTGAGAAGACACAGGCACAGTCACTAGCATCTCTGATTAAGAGAATGAGATTGCAGGTGATGGATTTCTTTTGAGAGCAATGTTGGACTAAAAGTCTAATAAGATAAGTGCTGGAGTTTCTCAACTTGAGCAAACTCAGCTAGAGACAGATTAAATCATTTTGTATTGTCCCTGTTTTTTTCTTTATTTTTTTAATGAAAATTAAGGTAATTCCTCATTATATGCAGGTTTCATGACTGATGTGAAAACAATCAATGTGAAGTACCAGGGTATATTCAGAGGAGATCCGTAGAACTGTAGGACTTGCATAAACCATAATCAATACTATTTGTATCCAAGTGCAACTGTTTCATACCAATTCTTTTCCTATGTTACTACTGTTGTTTCTGTGAACCAAAACTAACCGCTTTCCAATGCATGAAATTCATTCTCTGACTGAACCCTAAAAACCAAGGGCATGTTTTGATTTATATAATACGCTAGAACTTTCATTTAACTGACCTGTAGTTGCAAGGTGTTTAAAGAGCTCTGCTAGAGCCCTTTGTTTTTGTAGAAGTAAATGTTTGGCTTCAGATTTCTGTTTTTCCTTTTCTGAAGTCAAATTCATAGACATGTTCTGCAATTTGTGGGCAGAAGAAATTACATCACCTGCAAGGGGGAGGAGGAGAATCAATAGGAGCACCACAGTCTATCAAATCACCATATTTTTCAGAGTATAAAATGCCCCCCTCCCTCCCCCAGAAATTTGAGTGTGTCCTATACTCAGAATGTAGCTTTTTGGAAACTTTTTTTCAGCTCTAATGAGGTGCTAATGAGGGCTGAAGAATGAAGCACACCATGACTTCACTCTTAGCACCTCATTAGGGATGAAAAAAAGCTTTGAATATTTTTACTACAGCATATTGTTGGAAAAATTTCCCGATTAGTTCCAGCTGGGAGAAGCCAAGGAGGAAAGATTTGAAGACTTGCCTTAAGAGGTCCTTCTTTTGTCCAGTTTCTATTCTTTTGAGGATAATCCCTTTAAGAGCAAGGCAGGAATCTTTCCTATTGGCTATCTGAGTTTTCTCAATAGTTTCCTTCAGGCAAGCGCTGGGCTGGTTGTTGATTCAACTGTTACATTTTAGGAGGTGTGAATTGCTTTTGGCTAATGCCCAGACATCTAATTAAGCTTATTAAGATTCCCCTTTCCCCCCACTGACTGGGGAAAGAAAAATGTGTCATTTTTTAATACTATTGTGTCTGCTTGCTTTTCTGGTGCTATGGGAATAAAAATGAATACTTGGTAGGCAGAATCCCCCCCCCTCCATTTTCCTCTCCAAAACTAAGGTGCGTCTTATACTCTAAAAATATGACATATATTTTTCTTTTTTTTCTTGTATGTTAGGCAGATTTTCTTTAGGACAAAAAGCAGTATACAAATATTTAATTTTTAATATTGACTGATATTAAAACCACACTACCTATGACCTGTGGGGTCATTGTTTTAGGGGTACTTCCTTACCTAAAGAAAGAAACATAATGACCCAAAAAAAACAAAGCAAGAGGAATAGGAGTGATTTCCAACTTCATGACAGCTTAACTGTAGCTAACTATCTTTCAGCAGCCAATGCTGGGACCAGTCCACCTGGCCTCCAGAAGGCTAGGGGGAAACCATTTTCCTGAACCTCCAGGCAGCAGTATGCTAGTACGGTAGCACTAAAACAACCACAAGTTTGCCTGATTTCCAGCTGACTGGAGTCATGGGTTACAGTTTTTGGATGCATTCTGTAAGTTAGACCATTTGTGATACCTTGATTCAAACACCATTTTCCTATGATGTTCTACTGTTTTGTCCAATCAATTACACACTTTCTTTTAAAGGGAAAGATTCCCCTTGCACATATGTGCTAGTCGTTCCCGACTCTAGGAGCCTGTGCTCATCGCCATTTCAAAGCCAAAAATTTGTTTTTAAAATTTCCCTGTGCGCTGCCCTGAGTCCCTTTGTGGAGATGGGTGCGGGGTAAAAATGCAAATAAAGTAAAAGTAAAGTAAAGTAAGCCAGCACTGTCCCAAGATGTCTCCGTGGTGATGTGGCCGGCATGACTAAATGCTGAAGGCGCATGGAATACTGTTACCTTCCCACCAAAGGTAGTTCCTATTTTTCTACTTGCATTTTTTACATGTTTTCAAACTGCTAGGTTGGCAGAAGTAGGGACAAGTGACAGGAACTCCATTACGTGGCACTAGGGATTCAAACCGCCGACCTTTCTGATCGACAAGCTCAGCACCTTAGCCACTGAGACACTGCGTACTTTCTTTTACAATAGTTTAAATCTAACATTCAATCCATTTCAGAAACTATTTGACTCATTTTTTTTAGGGCTGAAGTTTATTTTGCAAATTTACACAGTTCAATTTCTTGCAGGACAACCTGTAATTAGACATCAGCTAAATCCCTTGACATCAGCTAAATGATTAAGGGTTACATTTTGTGCCTACTAAATATATATGTAAAATATCTTTTCAAAAAGTTAGTAAGTTATAACAAATTTACTGTAAAAGCTAGAACCACAGTCAACAATGCAAAAATAATTTCCCAAAACAAATCATAATATAGACAACATTGGAAGGCTTACCAGTAAAATTGTCAAGATTCTCCACCAAGTCCAAGATAGAACTATGCTTCACTAGAGTTGCACATATCTTCTTCATTCGTTTGGTGAGTTTAGGTAAGCGTCCCTGAAGTGATTCTGGATGAAACGGCCACTCCTGGAAGTCTTCTAAATGAAGAGCCTAAGAAATGTTCACAGTAGGAAAGTCAGCACAATTGAAGCTTTTGTGCTACTAGCACATATATGGACCTTCCAACAGTTACTAGCTTCAAGATGAAATTTGAAGCATCAGATAGAATTATGGGGCTGCCAATCTGTCATCTAGCTGCTGTTTATCAAGATCAAAAAATTACACTAGCTATTTATCCTGATTAGAAAGCCAATAGATTCATTTATACTTACAAAAAAACTCAAAGATATTACTGGGTAAAATGAGACATTTACTAAAAAATGCCAGCTGTCGGTTTCTGAAATCTACTCCTTTAAAAAGGACTGGGGCAGTAGTCTTAGTAGTTTGACTGCTTACTAATGAAATAAACCTTTTCCGAAGAGTTCTCCACCATCTCAAATAATCAGAAAAGGAGATTTCCCCCTAACACTTTTAACTTGCTTTGAACATGGGAAGGGTACAGCTCTGTTCTGAAATTTGGAATGACAGTGAACTATGTGCTGTAAACACTCTAGGAAAATCTCATCTTATATCTGCCACATAAATAATTATCTGGAAATAGTACTCTCTGAAAAGAACCCAATGCACCATATCAAATGTTTAATATTCTATTTCATCATAATAAATAGCCACAGGTACCTCAGTAGCATCTAATTTTACAGTTAGGTGTTTCCTCAATATATTGTTTAGGTTCTGGATATTAGTTTCAACATTCTCTGGTGTTTTTTGATCCTGCAGGGAAATGAGTTGTTCTTCTTTAGGCATTTCCACCAAGGCCGATTGACAAGGTTCACCAAGAGCAGCTTCAAATTTCTTCATAAATTTAAACAGTGTCCTAGAGCCCATGAAAACCAAAGTTGAGAACTAGGACAACAGCAGACATACATTTATCTTTTCAACATTTTTCAACGTGAAAGGCATTGTTCAAATTTTTTATGTAATGTAAGCAAGAATATGGTTTGTTTGTTCTCATCTTAGCACAATATGTGATCCCAACTAAGCATGGCTTACTGTTATGAATGGCTTGTTCAACAAAAAAATACAGATTCTGACAGAATTGTGTGAATGCAGTCAATATTGCAAATGTTAAAGAATCCAATTTAATTCAGTTTGAAATGGAAGTTTCTATTATTGGCCTGCAACAATGAGACAGGCTGGCTGATTATTTCCTAGTGTAATTTTGATGATTTGTTATGCATTGTAACATTGGGAACAATGCTCTATGAGACAGTTGCTGACTTTGTCTGTCTGCCTGTCTGTCTTTTCTTAATACTTTGCAGAGTTGGTTTTAAAGAACAAAGAAATAGGTTGGAAGAAAAAAAAAAGAGATCTCAAATGAATGTCCAAAATAGACCTTTTACCAGAACTTCATTTACCTGTGTGTCTTTTCTACAGATTGTTTTACAGCCCAAAAGCTGACATCATTCCATCTTGAGATTTTCACAAACTCCTACAGTGGAAAACAAAACTTCATTTTGCATTATGTCTTAATATACACACTGTAAAGTACTGTAAGTAGTCCTCACTTAGCAACCACAATTGGGCCCAGCAGCTCAATAATTAAGCATAGCAGTCACTAAGAGAAACCACAACTATGTTGATTATCATACTTCAGTTTTCCTTTGCTTTACAGAACTCCAAAAGTCATAAATGTGAGGGTCACAAAGTTACTTTTTCATCATGGAATGTCACTATGTGAAAACTATCTATAATGTTCATTTCATGTTTTCAGTTTAACGAAAAATATGATCCTTTTATTGATAGTTGATATTCAGGAATTAGAATACTGCCATTATACTTAAGTATTTCATCCTCACCTTCAGTTCTTTTTCTATGGGACGTCTCTGTTCAATCAGCTTGGCATGGACAGATTCTGAAAACTGCTTATAATAGTTATATAGATTCCATAATACATTGCCCAGCATATCTAGAAAGCGAAAAAATATAATTTAGTTTCCTGCTTCTATAATAAAGGCATGTCTACAGCATTATTTAGATTTAGTCCCAAACTAGAAAGAACCCTGTTTTCATAAATCAGTTTGGCATCCAACTACAAAGGGAAAAAAAAATCTCTTTACTTAACAGGTTTTTAAAAAAATAGGGCCTGGAAAGCCTCCTGCACCAACCTGGAAGCCAAAAATGGGTGAGGGGACAGGGGCTCACATTGCATTTTGGGGTTTCGTGTGCATGCTTTGGGCACTTGGCACCAAAAAGGTTAGCCATCACTTCCCTAGGCATATAAAATATTAGCAGCATTGAATAAAACATAGAATAAGCTGAGAGAAAAGAAATGCAATGAATAACGTTATTATATTCTTCAGGTAATACTGCCACTAATAGCTGTCAATTTGTTAGCAAACAAATAATCCTGATCCAGGAAACAAAAAACAATACTTACTATTTTCTTCCTTTTGTGTCATCAACAAGACATGGCAGTGGAATTCTAAGAACATTTGAAGTCTTGTATGAAATTCCCCCAATGTGGATCCTTCTATGAAAAGTTTCAGTGTATCGACCACAGATGCTAAATTGACTTCTGTCAGTTTCAAGAAGTTGGAATTGTAAGAGATAAATGAGCAGCAGAAAAATTAGAAAAACACATTACATTATGGAAGCTGCTTAATGTCAATGATTTCCAATAAAGATATACCAGCAAAACAAACATCCCTGCCTTTCTGCAAATATAACTTATTATTATATTCAACTTTAAAACTATTAATGTTTCTCCTACAACCCCTCTCCTTGTAATGTCAAGAGTGGATAAGAGAATACAAATTCTTATTCAATACAAGAGGCTTGGATGGATGGGGGTTGGGAGGAACAATGATACAATTAAATCACATTATCCACCTCAACCTGATTTGAATGAGTTATATTCAGTCCATCGTTGTAGTTATAAATATACAAATACAAACTATGGAATTCTTGTGTTATATTAATTGATCTCATTCATAGAGATGCAGCTTCTTCACTGGGTAAAGTTAACTTTACGGGAGAGGCTTCCTTTAAGCAGTTTATTTCACTGCATGAATATTTTGTTACCTTCCATTTTCTTCTCTGACTGTTCTTGTTGGTATTTTTCAACCATTTGATAGAGTGAAAACCAGTGCTTCATTGATTTTTCTGTGTACTGTTTCATTACATTATCCAAACTCGCAGACCAACAACTGAAAACATGAGAGAGAAAAGTAAAGTTTAATACTTTATATGAAAGACCAGGCCCACACATGAAGGTTCAAATGAATGTATTTATGCTAAAAGACTATGCACAGGAAACTTTTCAACAATGCTTAATTGGATAAGTGTCAAAGGCACTTAAGGGGAAGGGAAGGGGGTTGGACTTAGTTCTCTTGTGGTCATATCAATATTCTAAGACAGGGGTCTCCAACCTTTGCAACTTTAAGTCTGAAGGACGTCAGCTCCCAGAATTCTCCAGCCAGCAAAGCTGAAGTCCTTCAGATTTAACGTTGCAAAGTTTGGGGACCCCTGTTCTAAAATAATCCCTGTTTTCACTCTGCTTCCAGGTTCTGCCATCCATTCTCCTCAGTTTATCCTCAATAATAGTCGTTTGTTTATCCAACACTAAATGAAGATCTATTTATTTTTTTTGTAATAAAAGTTTTATTGGTTTTCACAATTTTCATTCAGGGAAAGGTAAAATTTTGCGTTAAGATATTT
>JAPKID020004452.1:0-11671 GCA_026931265.2 Tropidonophis doriae
ATGTTGATCTTATTCATACATAAAACTGATCTTATAATGTAATGTGTTTGTTTTTCATCTAAGACCAAAACAATCCCATTCATTATAAATTGGGCTTATGGACAAGCCAGACCAATATGGTTTGCTCAGCCAAACATGGTTAGAAAAAAAAATCCATGTTTACTATTGTGCTTGAACCCATTCATTCAATATATAGCTCCAATAGCCCTGTACTCCTAATTATTTTGTTAGCAGAATGTATATACAGTATACTCATAATATATGTGGGCAATTCTAGGAAAAAGTAGGATATATTATGATAGAAATAATGCCTTTATGCACACCAATTTGTGTATAAATTCAATTTACAAAGGAACAATGAAGGCTGGAAGCAAATAGATAATAGTTACAGATTCAGTTCTTTCTCCATAATTCCAACTTCTTCTAAATTACATGAAAAAGATTCGATGCTTCTACTACACATTTTTATAAACATTTTTATATAAAATGAATCTAATTCCCAAGCAGATGATGTTCTATCCTGTTTTGGGAATCTTAGTTATTGAGATATGATGTTTTGAAAGGCCTGTACAATTAGGAAATTTAATTTATGAAATCACATACCATTCACTAGTGGTTGTATTTCTTTTCCCCCAGAGTTTCTCTCTGCCTTTGAAATATATTATAAAATTCTGGAATGGACTAACGTGCAATTATTTCAGGTACCCTGGAACAGTTTGAAAAATCAGGAATTGCATCCAACATAAATACTACAGAGGTTAGCCAGCACTATCTGAAAATAAAAATCAGTTCTTGTGTAATTTTTGCAGTAGAATCAATTTACATCATTAAGTAACAGAGTAAATACTGGACCAGAAAGAGCTCTTCTGTTCTTATCAATAAAGCTTTACATTCCAAAATGTTAGACCAGAAAGTAGAAAATTATCATAGGTTACCTCTTCTCTTAAATTAAACGAATAAGAAACCTCATTTACTTTTTAAAAAATCTAATTATTGTCTCATTGCCATAGTTAACTACTTTATCGGTCAGAATAACATTAGATCATTTAAAAATAATAATAAGATTTAAATTATATCTCATTTATTTTGCTTAAAAACAATAGCTTATGTTGTTGTTCATGTTCTGCTTGACTGAGCAATGAAATTTAAGGAGTTCCCAGAGGCAATCTCCATAAGCAGTTATGCTGTAGACACAGTGATCATTTGGAGAACCAACAGTGCTTAATTCACCTTGAGAATGGTATAACTAATGCCAGAATTATAACATGCTAAAAGATTTTAGAATCTTTAGGAGATTCCTAAAGTAGTAACATTGTAGTATGTACATTAGTAGTAACATTGGCAAAACTATTTTCTATGACAATTCATGCATAAATTAATACATCTATTTATTCATGGCGGCAATGATGTTGTTTTGTGTTATTGTTTGCCATTTGGATTTATACGTTATACTGTATACTCACTGTTTTGGCCCACCGGTAGCCAGCAGAGCTGGCAGCAGAGTTGGACAGTGAGGAGGTTGGGGAGAGACATGGGCCAGTCATGGGGGGCTGGGGAAAGCTCAGATGAAGGCTCTGAGAGGGAGCTAGACAGCAGTGAGGCAGAGAAAGAGCTGGACCCTGTTCCCAGTGCGTGATACACAGAGCTGCCAGAAAACTAGAAGAACTAAGAAAGCAGGGCCGACTTGGGAGAAAAGCCACACCTTAGAGGTGATTGGCCCCTCCCATAGGAAACAAAAGAAGACTTAGCAGGGAGTGGGCTTTTCCAAGAAACAATTTGTTCCTTCGTTCATTTCAAGAATGGAAAGTTCTGTTTGTGACTATAAGAGACTCTTTGCCAAGTGTTGCCTTGCCCTGCATTTGGACACTAGTTATCTTGCAGCTCTCCAAGCAAGATAAGGTTCGTGTTGATAAATATTCCTCTGAATATTTTGCCAAGCCTTGCTGACTGTGAATGAAAGGACTTCAGAGTCATGTAAATAAAAGAGGTTTTGCCAGGACCAAGACTCTGCTTCATGCTTGTTAAGGTAGTCTAGACTCTATTTGTGGAAGTTGCATTAGGATAACAGTGCTAATTTTCATCTGATTTCATTTCAACTGCAGTGATGATTGGATTATCTGAACTGAATCTCCATTGTCTTTGATGATAACTTCCATTGGCCATTTTTTCTGCCCTATTAAATTTCCTCCACATCTGAAGG
Source organism: Tropidonophis doriae (assembly GCA_026931265.2). NCBI lineage: Eukaryota > Metazoa > Chordata > Lepidosauria > Squamata > Natricidae > Tropidonophis > Tropidonophis doriae. The sequence goes on from JAPKID020004452.1 coordinate 2,201, forward strand.
CATCATTTTTTCTGCATTATTTTTATTTCCTCTCTCATGCAATGGCATGTGCATCTACCCATCCATTCGCCCAACCCCCCCCCCAACAGCAACACTAGTAATCATTTAGAAAAGTTCATACAGCCAAGTAACAGGCTGATAAACATGATCTAGGCCCAGTTGAATTTAATTCTTCTTCTTCTTGTGCCATATCCATCATTGGTCATTGGCGATCATGTTGGTGATCCTATTTTTATTAACAGTTACACAAAAAAGTGCTGTTGAGTTTTGTCCAAACCAATCCCTTAGATTTTGAAGCCATGATGTCCTTCTTCTGCCTGGACCTCATTTGCCTTCAATCTTTTCCTGGAAGATTAAGTGAAGTATGCCGTATTTTTCTGGGTGTTGTATCACATGTCCAAAATATTCTAACTTTTGCTTTTTAATGGTTTTGATGATTTCTTGGCTTTCCCAGGTGGTTTATCAGTTCCTCATTTCTGATTTTGTCAACCCATCTTATATGTAACAGCCTCCTGTAAGTACACATTTCAAAAGCTTCTAGTCTCTTCAAGTGGCTTTCTGTCAGAGACCAACTTGAATTTAATGGCAAATTCAAATGTTTAAGACCTTGTGAAAGGTGAGTAGGGTCCGGGAGAGTCTGATCTGTAGGGAGAGATATTCCAGAGGCTGGGTGCCTCTTCAGAAAATACTTTCTTCCTAGATCTTGCAGATGGCACTGCATGATGTATGGGACCTAGAATATGCCTCTTCAGTTCTAATAGCCTGGGTAAAAATGGCACATATATCATGAACAAATAAATATATAATTATTTTAAAATAATAAAATAATAATTTTCCCTTGAAAAAGCCACTGAAAAAGCTTCAAATCATCTCTAGTAAGCTCTGTGTTCTATGTTCAGCTCTATGTTCTAGCATCATCTGGTTCCATTTTTTGTTCTGGATGGGATTTCACTGCCAGCACATTTTATAATTTGAGGTACTTCCTGGACTCACAACTGCTGCCCATGTGGCAGTCATGGAGGGGAAGGTTTTTGCACAGGTTCTTTTTTTTAATTTTTTTTATTGATTTTCTATTGTTTACATGTTGCTAGTACATAGATTCTTGTTATCTCTGATTTGTGCCTATTCCTAGACCTGGACTGGAGATCTGACTGATAGTCACTATTACTGCAACATGAGCTAAGTGGGGCTGCCCTTAAAGAGTATTTGGAACGAAAAATGCAAGCCACGCAGGCAGTTATGGGCACCTGTCAGTCAGCACAAATGACCCCTCACAAGCTGCACTGGTAGCCAAAATGTTTCCAGGTATAAGCCAAGTTGCTGGTAATTACCTTTAAAACCCTACAAGTTTTGAGAAAATCCAGAGTTTTGACAAAAAAGTCCAGAAAATTTCCAAGGAGAAACAAAACTAATAACTTCTTTTATTTAATTAAAACAGTTAATGTTGCCATTTCTGTTAACTTTAACAACATTACAAACCATTCTTCCATTGTGGGAATGATTGTGTCTTTCCATCTTTCTGCATTTTCCAGATAATCCTAAGGAAGAAGAATTGTTGTTTCATTTTTGAACCGCGGTGGTGCAGTGGTTAGAATGCAGTATTTCAGGCTACTTCTGCTGATCACTGGCTACCAGCAGTTCAGCAGATCGAATCTCACCAGGCTCAAGGTTGATTCAGCTTTCCATCCTTCAGAGGTGGGTAAAATGAGGACCCAGATTGTTGAGGGGAAATAGGCTGACTCTGCTTAGAGAGGGCTGTAAAAAGCACTATGAAGTGGTATGTAAGTCTAAGTGCTATCGTTAGTGCTATTTTTATGTATAAAATATCTATAGGGGTTTTCTTTGCTTGTTTGTCTATTTATTGGATTTTGATGCTGCCTGAGTTCAAAAAGACTCAGACCAGCTCATAGCATTTAAAATATATAACTTAAAAATATGACATGGCCTGAATAAAACTGCATCTTATTCAATATGTAATATTCAAGGAGAGATGCAGTTGGGGCTCCATATACATATACAGTCTAACCAGAGAATTAGTGACAGCATAACTTTAGTTGACTAAAAATTTAAAAATAATCTATCTCCAAACTTTATTTTCTGCACTTACTTGAATTGGAAAAAAAGGCAATATATCTTCTTGCCCATCTACTTATCAACTTAAAAATGAAGATTGCCAAAAAGCACTTGATACCAGTGTCTTCCAACATGTGAACAAAAATGTGAACTTTTAAAAAATGCAGTTACTAAATGCTAGGCTGCATTGTTGCCAAAATAACACAGTTCTCATTTCTATGATTTTACTGTTAGTTTCTGCCTCTATTGGCATCATGGAAGCTGCTGTAAAGAGCTGGCCATTCTGTCATAGTAATTTCTTGACATTTCTTAGAGCAAAATGCAATGTTTGCAATGTATTATCTAACACTAAAGGACAACATTAGCATTATTCATCTAGACATTTCTCTTTAGCAAAAAAAAAAAGCTAGCCTTTTTTCAAACCCAAATAATCAAAAGGGCAAACAGATAAAAAAAAGGATGGAATGATGAAAAATAAAAACATCTTGGCGATAGAAAACATTTCAGAGCTCCCATCATGGCTAGAGATAGATTGCTCAAATCCTTCTGAAGTCAATGGGATTTAAAGATAAGACTCAAGGACAGCTGGGAAAATAAAGAACAGAAGGAATAACTAGAATGTTTATGCAGCGTAGCAGCCAATCTATAACTTTTGTCGTGGACAGAGGAAAGAAATAGATTTTCCTAAGGATCTACATTAAGAAAGAAATATGAAAGCATATCTGATGGGCGGAAGCTGTTCTATGGTCTGTTTTTTAGCCTTCTGCTTTAATCCCTTCCCCCTATAACTAAAAGACAAATCTTCCCTATTTTGTTAAATAGGAAAGGCAGTCTAACTTCTTATACCATTTTTGCTGCTTTTTTTCTGAACCAAAACTGATTTCCCTCCTAAAATAAGAATCAGCCAACCACCAGCCTATCCAAATATACATACATACATGCAAACATAAAAACATACATATATACATACAATTTTTAGGTTTCCCAACTTGATTGAAATGCTCAACAAATAGATCATCTTTGAAATCAGGATGTGTTTTGCCACTTTAATTGTTAATGATATTATGATTGGATTAACAATACATTTATTTAAAGGGATTATTTTCTAAATAATAATAAAAATATTTTTGCCCTATTTTTCTACTGCTATTGTGACTGGGACTTTTCCAACATTTTTATAATCTAAAAAGCCTAACAATTGCTCGCTTCCATCAAAGTACCATCCATGATTGAAAGAAAACATCTATAAAGATCATCTCTCTATTCTTCTCCATCATTCCTTTTCTCTAATATGCAACTCAATGTCATCAGGGTCACCTGAGGACTGCAAATGGGTTTGGAGCCTTCTTCCTGGAAAAGTTGAAAAGACTGGACTGATAACAGTGACAAACCTCCAGAAGGTGTCAATGACTCTCTAAAAGAATGCAAATGATCAACTGTCTGCAAGGAGCATAAATCTTTCCATTCCCACCATCCAGTCATAGCTGAAGAAGGTTCTTGGATGAGAAGTGAAACATCTTCAAAGAAAAATGAGAAAGTCCAGTTGCCTCTTGAAAAAGCACCTTTGGGACAGCTATGACCTGTATGACCAAGAATCTCCATTGACATGCAACCCAATGATAATTGCATTTATAAACCTAGTCACTCTCTTTTCTGTGGTTGGCTAGATTCATTTTCATTCACAACAATGATTTAGACACATTGTAGAATGGATCCTTTCCCTATTCCCATTAGATCGATCTTCTTTATAATTAATTCCAGCCTCATTTTTCATTAAACTTGGTCCCAAATTTCCAGATCATTTGCATTTTCAGCTATCACAGTAGCGTCCTCAGTATAGTACAGTCTATCAAAGTTTTTCTTTCAATTTTAGAACTACTCTTGTTCTAAAATAAGAGAAAGTGCTTTTTTTGAAGTCTGGAAATTTCTTATGCATTATTATTATTTTGCTGAAAATGGAAAAAATGAACTGGTGATTTATGGTTTTGTTGATTAGTTGAATAGGAAAAGAAGGAAATTACAACTTTAAGAAATGGCTTTATTCTAAAATAAATTTGTACAATGGGGTCTTGTTCCACTCCATCCTTGACAATAATTTAACAATAAATGTGAAAGATTTAGTGCTTTTTGTAGAACATGTGCTTTTGAATTACAGTATGTATCAATAGCAATAGCTAGATGAAAATGGATATTATGAATATAAAGTTGGTATTACAAATATGAATGAGTACCTACTATCTATTAGTTACATAATAACCTAAAAATCTTATATATGTGTGTAATTCCACATTCTTTAAATTTTAATTATAAATGTATTGGTTAAGTGTTTGAACCATATTTTATAAATAATGAAATCCATGTAAATTAAAATTTATTAATTGATTCCTATATTATCTCATTTTCCCTTAATTTATTACATTTAGTTCAAGAAAAACATAATGTTTCTTCTTTTTCTTCTTTTTTTTTTTACACACAACAACAACAACCCTATGAGTTAGGTTAGGTTGTGAGAAGAAGGTTAGCCCAAAATCTGTAACTGAAGATGAATTAAAATCCGAGTTTTAACAGACCTAATCCAATACTTTAACCACCATACTGTCCTGCCTTTTTTCATTCTTATACATTGCATACATATATCCTTTATGGATAGTTTTTAAATCTGTATTTTCCTTTTCAGTGAGAGCCATGTCAGGATTCTACAAGTTTCTCCTTGCATTATTAAAAAGGGACAGATGGCTGTCAGAACCTTTGATCTTTTGCATATGGGTCTTTGGATCCAGCAGTTGCCTTGACAACTGAATATTTTTTCTCTCAAGTAATTTAAAACAAAAACCTGCAGCAGCAAAAGCAAATGGTATAATATCCCAATCTGGAATGAACAATTCTTAAAATATGTTACATTTGGTAATTAACTACTGTTCAGAGAGTTAACGTGTGGTGTGAGATGGATAATAAAAACCTGAAAATTGTTGATTCCATTGGTAGGACATTTGATAAACATTTTTAATACTTTTGGGTGACTGACAAAATGCCAGAAGAAAATGAGAGTGACTAAATGAAAATGGTAGCAAATACCACACAATAAACTTTTTATAATTGTTTGACTATAATTCAATTGTTTGACTATAATTGACTATAATTATATAGTCAAACTATATAATCTAAGTTGAAGAAGAGGGCGAGTGAAGAGAAACGCTTCCTTGAAATTACAATTTTTTAACCCAGAAATTTTATTTATATCATCAAACTGATTTTTTAAATAGTTAAATCAACTGATACTTCTATATTGATTGATGCATCATTAAATATAGCTAAGTACCCCATTTCTCTTAAAAAATATTGTTAATTCCTGTATTTTATTGCATTACACATTTCTGATGATGATGATAGATTTGGGATGTTTGCATTTTTTATCATTTGGTGATACCGTTTCAAAGTATAAAACATTCCTATGCAGAAAACATCCCAAAACTAATTTGAAAGTAAGGTACTGAAAACATTTTTTAAACACTAAAAGTTATAACACAAAGGTATTAAACTCTTCATTAAAAAGCTGAGCAGAAGAAAATTGATACGTAAGTTCTACTTAAAAGGAAATGTTTTGATTAAGGAAGTTCACAAGTGATTCAGGATAGGTGCCCTATGATCAAATCTCCAGGATTTACTAAAACTTCCCCATGACTGAAAACTTGCAGTCATGTCTTGCATCTGAGATTATTCCAAGTGGAAGGAATGTGTAGTGAAAGCAAAGTCTATTTTATCCATGCAGTTTCCTGTGTTGGCAAAGCACATTTCTGGTTATTAAAGTCACTGTGCTTCCATCTGTACCACTAACCTCAGGGCATCTTCCAATGTTATGTATCATTGAATTAAATTAGTACAGCCCATGCAAAATCCTGATCCATATAAATCAGTTGGTTTTGTATAGTTATGTTTTAACTAATCAACCTACATTCGTTCTAAACTTTTCTCCAAATTTTTCACTAATTCCTTTTGAGTAATAGATGGCAATGAGAAGTAGACCTACATTTCAACCGTAGAAAAATGCTGAAAAAGTTTATAAAGGCTTGTTCGCAACAATTTAATATAGATCTTTAAAAAGTGTGTGTGTGTGTGTGTGTGTTTGTGTGACAGAATGGAATCCCAAGGCAACTGAAAGTTGTATAATACCATCGCAATGTCCTCTGGACCCAGCACTACAGGAAGGACTAGAAATCTGCTGAGATGTTTATTCAATCCTTGTTTCAGAGATGTCATCCTAAATAACAAAATGGTAGGTGGTCTGTAAATATTTAATGGGACCATTTAAGATGAGCTTGAATAAAATTGTTCCCCTTTCTGCCTTTTGTTTTTGCTTCCTTCCACTGTTCACAATTCAAGAGATATTTTACAAACACTTCCAGTAGCTAATTAAGGGGGTGGCTGTCCAAGTATATTTATTCTATCATAAATCAGCAAATGTTTGAGATGCTACAAGATTTATAAGAAGGTATGTGTGAATCAGAAGGTGTTCTCCTATTTCACACTAGGCATAGTCCATACAAATGGATCCATTCATAATCAGGTCATTGTTTAAAACTGTTTGAAGACCTTTTGAAAACATGAGAGGAAATACTTTGCTTTGGTTCAGCATTTTGTTTTCTTGTCTGTCTCATTTTACCCACTTCCTATCTTTTAGCATCTGCATAGATGCAATCTAAAAATATTTCCTAGATAGCCACTTTCCTGTATCATTATGGACCTTAATATGATAGGGCTTATATTTCATAATAAATGAAGAATTTAAAGTATTTCCCTGGGCCAGCTAATTTAAATTCTCTTTCTTTCTCTGCATGCCTGCCCATCTGTGGCACTTGCACATAATTTGATAAAACTGGTGTGGCATTCTGAAATTCAGCTTTCTCTCTAAAACCTCAATACAAGGATCTACCCCAGTTTTAAAATACTTTCTCAGGCTCCTACTTCCTCTATTGATGGTTTCTCCCACACGGAATTCCTTTTGAAGGTATTTTAAATAGTTATGTAATGGCCCACTTGTGCAGTAAAAAAAAAAAAGTCAATTCACAGGCTGTACTCGGTATGTTTACCTGTCACCTGTAAAGAGACTTTCATTCAAAAGAAATTACCATTGTTTCTTTGTCTTCCCATGGGAAAGCTTCAGTTTTGGAAGCCAGTCAATAAATGCAAGGTATGTAAAGTGAAGTGTAAAGATCATGACTTATGTTTGCCAAAACCTTTATTTACAGAGAATATTTCCAGCCTTGTTATCTCTTTCAGACAAAAAGCTCGGAGATTTTAAAGCATTTTTTTTTCTGAGACCCAAGACCTGATTTCTTGACAACTCAAGCTATTGTTAGTCTCCCTTACTTGCTGTATCAGAGTTCTCAGTTTCCCCCTAGATTCCAGCAGGGCCTTGAAAAGGATATCAGAGACACACCTTAGTTAATGCATTATAACATGCCAGTTCGGCTGTTCGTAATAAGAATAATGACTGCACTTGCACAGGCATGTATAAAGGGGGGAAATGTCACTCTGTGATGGGACTGTTCACCAAGAGAGTCAGTGGAATCAAGGTTATGAGTTGGAACTGTTGGGCAATAACGTCCTAAGTATTTTTCATTGGAGGTAACTTATAAAGAAACCAAGGGGTGGTGGTGGTTTCTAGGCAAATGTGCATAGAATTAAATTGTTGTAAAATAAAGATGAATATAACAACATAGTGTGCATTCCAGCCAAACTAAATGCTCCTTGTCTTTAGGTTTTTGCTTTAGTTTCATATTCTACTCCCACCCCAAAAGGCCCCTGATTCTTACAAAAGCTTAACTTTGGCAGGATGGTGATTTTTCTTCAGAGCTGCTTTATTCAAACTATGCTGTCTACAAGTATATCTCCTCCAATTCATATTCCTGAAGTCTGTCTCTGAAAAACAGCAATGTATTCTTTTTTCTGATTGTCACAGATTAGTTACCTCCCCCCCTTCCTGCTTTAATATAAAATATCCTGGAGCCTTTTCTGAGTTCCTGGACTGACTATCCACCATTACAAGTGAATGCTTTGAATCTGAGGAGAGATAGATGCCCAATTTGTATGATATTAGACTATAGTGTGCCTATTTAACGCCTAGTCTTAATTTTCATCAATTTCCCATCTGAAAATGGCAGGAAATTGTACAGTTTCCTGCTGTCACAAGTAGAAGGGGCTTGTAGGGCAGCAAAAATATTGTGTTGGGATACATACAGCCTCAGACCTAGAATTTGCTATCCTACTTTTCACAGTAAAAATATTTTCTGCTCGGAATTTGGACTATTTTGGGTCCTTGCAGCTCATCTAGGCTATTTTCTTCCTCTTTCTCCTTGAACATGACAGCCTGTTTCTTTTAAATTGTCTATGTCATTCCAGACAAGGTTTGCCTTAGACTTTTTATTAATTTTTACAGGTGAAGAGTCCTAGTGATAAAATTAAAGCTAATAATCATAATTATGATTTTGCTTGGCCAAAATGAATGTGTGCAAGATTTGTTTACTTTCTGGGAAAGGGGCAAATAAGGGCCATTTCCCACCCCTCCTAATTATTTTAGAAGCTTCAGGATTTGCTGTCCTTTGGGATGAATTAGGAGAGGTGACCCCAGGGCTTCTTTAGATGGAAATTAGGTATGACATTGGACTCATCAACTTATTTACTATGTGATACACATTGTGAGTCATCTAATTATCTATTGGAATAGACGAGAGAGATCTGTTGTGGACATGAAGCCATTCAGTAAAGTTATGTTTCAGTTCAAGGTGAATATCATCCTGAATTTATTAGTAAGTCTCACTTATATGTGTCCACCACGGGCTTATTAGGAGAATAGAAACTCTGATTAGGTACTGGGTACTGTTAGGGTCTGAATGAAGAAAAACAGACCCAAGTGCAACATAAAGTGTTATTTGTCCTGAAGCTTCTTATTCCAGGACTATATCAACCTTCACTTTTAAAATAATCATTTTTCTACTACACACAGTAGATTCATAACTTGAAGATCCTCCTGGACAGAAAGACCCTGATTAGGTGGAAGTCAAGAATAATCTTTGCCCATCTTTTATTGGGATACCCATTAAGATCAGTGGTGGGTTCCTAACCAGTTTGCTACCAGTTTGCTGAGAGTGTGCTTCGCACAATTGAACAAAAATTACTCAGAAGAAAAAAGAAAACAGCTGCCACCCGGGATCAACTGGGCTTTGGAAGCTGGAATAAAGGTAAGTATAACCCAGTGGTGGGTGGGCCACTTTAAAAAACAACAACAGAGCACCAGTTCATTCTCTGTTTGAAGGCAGCACTACCAGTTCAGGAGAACTGGTCTGAGCTGGTATGAACCCACTACTGATTAAAATCTTAACTACAACAGAATGCACTGAG